>BQNB010008607.1:1460-46460 GCA_026074375.1 Tanacetum coccineum | reverse complement strand
AAAAAATAAAAGAAAAATATTAAAATAAAAAATAAAAAAAAAAATAATCAAAAATAAAAAAAAAAAAAAAAAAATATAAAAAATTAATAAAAAGATATGAAAAAAATATAAAATAAGATTAAAAAAAAATTATAAAAAAAAAAAAAAAAAAAAAAAAAAAAAGTAAGAAAAAATTATAAAAAAATAATAAAACAAATAATGTATAATAAATAATAAAAAATTAAAATTTAAAAAATATATAAATAAAGAATAAAAAAAAAGAAATAAAAAAAATATAAAATACTTAAAATAAAAAAAAAGACATAATAAATAAATAAAATAATAAAAAAAAAAAAAACAAAAATATTTAAATAAATAAAAAAAAAAAAATAAAATTAAAAAAATATAATGAAAAAAAAAAAAAAAATATATAATATATATTAAACAAAATAGAAAATAATTAAAAAAAAAATTAAAAAAAAATAATTTACTATAAAAAAAAAAAGAAAAACTCAAAATAAAATAAAAGATAGAAAGAAAAAATAAAAATAAAAAAATATAGAAAAGAAAAAAATGAATTAAAATAAAAAAAATTAAAAAAATTGAATTAATAAAGAATAAAAAAAAAAATTAAAAGAAAAAAAATAAATTACATAACCAAGAAAAATTAAAAAAAAAATTAAATTAAAAAAATATATAAAATAAAATATAATTAAAAAAAAAAAAAAAAATTAAAAAAAAAAAATTAAAAAAAAAATTTAAAAAAAAAAAAAAAAAAAGTTAAAAAATTATAAAAAATAAAAAAGAAATATAGAAAATACATTAAAAAAATTAAAAAATAACTTTAATAAATAAATTAATAAAAAAAAAAAGAAAAAATAAAAAAAAAAAAAATAAAAAATAAAATAAAAAGAAATAGATAAATAAAGTTAATAAATATTAAAATTATAAAGAATAAAAAAAAAAAAAATAAAACAGAAAATCCGTAATTTCCGCTGACCTTAATATTTGAAAGACTATATTTAAAAGATTAGTTGTATGAACGAATTCTCACCCCCTCAAACAATGACCCGTTTTCTATTTAAAGAGCTTGCAATGTTTGAGTGGTCAATTGACTTTGAAAATCTTTTGGGTGATTTCGAATACACTGATTCATTATGAAGACAACTTTTACAACAAAAATAAATTTCTCTATTTTCCACACAATCCACTGGAACGTACACTAATGAATATAGACGAGATGTTTTTGATGCAAAAGTAATCACAAGCCTTTCATTCATAAGGAGTAGACCATGCCGAGAATAATTTTCGTCGTTAGTAGGAAACAACTGTCTTTGAGACGACATGTTTTCCTAATGTTAAATCGGTACTATCTAAATAATAGCATGAGCAAGCCATTTGGCATGTTTTTTGAAAAAGCATTTGAAAACTTCTGCTCGAACAACTTAATTTACAGGCTTTAGCATTGTTAATACATTTTCTAAGACCGTAAATGTTAGCGATTCTTCATGAAGACATCCATTTGAAAACTTTCTTTTTGTATTTTTCTCATTGCTTTAATTTGTGTATTCTGATGTGAAAAATTATATAATAAGAAAATATTCTTTTGGGTTTTTAAAGTCTATTATATACATATATACAAAATATTCGAATAGTACCACCACATTCGTCAACGTCAATAGCCAACTTTTCAGAGACTGTCCGGCGATAAACTTCACTATACCCAACTTGTGATTAAAACGCTAATCGTTCTCGCAAGCGCTTTATGAAGATGTCCGCCAATTGTTATACCCATCATTGAACAAAGTAAAGGTTCGATCACACCATATTTACAACAGCTCCTTATGAAGTAAGACCTGATTCCTATATGCTTGATCTGGAATGTTTGAACGGTTGTGGCAGCATAAGCAAATACCTTTTGTTATCCACAGTACACTTGAATTATTATTGAATCCAAACCTTAGTCTAAAGTTGTGATCATCTCGATAGGACTTGAGCACAACAACCGGATAACGCAATAGATTCAGCTTCCGGACTGAATCGCAGCCTTTTCACCTTTAAACACCAGGCCTCACATCTGATCACCCAAAAGTTGTATACTGCCAGAGTGTGTACGAAAATGACAATGACTTGACAACCACATACCCCTCTTACAAATGCTGGTTATGCAAAGAAAATCCTTCGGATACCAAGACCCCATGACCGGTTCCCCGTTTTGATACGAAAGATCCTTTTTTTTACCAGCATTTAAGTGCTTTTGGTAGCCGAGCCTGAGACCACGGCCCACCTCAGAGAGCAAATTGGTAGGCAGGTCTACGGGCTGTAAGATAAAGGAGGGTGCCAATCATACCACATATTGAGGATCTAACAGCTTTCCTTTTATCCTCATCCATTGGACTTCTTTTCCCGCCCCAAAAAAAAAACCATGGATATCCACTGGCACTAGATTAAGCCATATTTTGTTTGATTCAATCATATTGAGAGTGGGTTTAAGAAGAAGCCTCGGAACATGATAAATCGGTAGCCTAAAAAAGAGATTTTTACCATCATCGACATCCTGAAGTTTGAACACTTATATTAGCAATAGATCACAAAGTTCATGAGTAAACTCAAAGATAATATCATCGAATAGATTTGTTCCAGTAAAGTTCTTTGCCTGCTCATACATGAACAGAGTAGATCCACAGAGGCTTTTAAGAAATCATTGATTTCAGGAATGAAGACAACAGATCAGTACCACGCACTGTGGACTTTTTTCAAACCCATAGACGAGCTATCTAATGCTTGTAGCCGTAGGTAGGCGTTTGTCTGGATCCTTAACAAATCCGGCCGTGGGCTAACCATAACCGCTTCCGCAAATTACCATCCGTAAATGCAGTCTTCACATCTATTTGATAGATACCATGGTTTCATGATGACAGCAAACGCAAGAAAATATTCGTATAGCATCTAAACTTGCAACCGAAGCGAATGACTCTTCAAATCGATTCCCATCTTCTTATTGGCGATAACCACGAGCGCCCAACCGTGCCTTGTTTTTCAAAAGACTCCTAACTCACAAGCTTAACCGATTTTATAGATCCACTTAAGATGATGTACAAATGCTTTGTCAAAGGAAACAAGTTCCCCAAACTTTCCCAACGTTCAATTTAATGAAGTTCCTCTTGCATACTAATCCAACATCGTAGTTAATAGCGTCTTTGAGTATCTTAGGTCGACTGATGTGAGAAAGCATCATAGTACAGAATTAGGCTTGTTCATGGAGTTTGTAGTGTGTGAAACTTCTGTCGAAGCACCGATTATATAATCATGAGTGATACCTTATCCATGCTATTGTTTCAGAAACTATTTTAAAAAAAATAAAAAAAAAAAAAAAAAAAGTTGAATATCGGGAAGCACAATTGTATGAATAACTTCCGAATAAGTATCTTGACCAATGTAACTCGGAACTGGAATAAACCAAAGTATCGATCATTACCCATAGTCAACTACAATATCATGATGATCTTCTTCAGCATCATAAAAATAGTAAGATTTGAGTTTTTCTTGTGTTGTATGAGAGTTACTCGATGATTGGTACATCTTGATCAACGTAAGTTGAGGAAATAACCGGTGATACAACATGTTCAGTGCAACAACACTGGAAGAGAGAGCAATGACTTACTGACGTGTAAAATCGACATACAGCGGTGGGGGATGACTACTTCTAACATGGGGGTATACAACAAATCCAGTCAATCTCACAGTGGTACACTTGTGTTGAAAGGGAGGTTTGGCACGATCCTAACGTTTATTACAGAGTCATGTCTGAAAGCGGGTCAGAACTCTGTGTTCAAACCATCCGGTCAGCTCATCAAAGTCAACAAAGAATTTTCAATTATTCAGTCTGGTAACGTCTATGTAAATCCAATGCTTTCTTCGTAGTGCTTAACTCATGAAAAGACCAATGATCAGCGCCTTCGTCTTGTACCTTGCTAAATCCATCGCTATCATCATCGTTGGGTAAGAAGTGCAGCAACACATGTAATAGAGAGCTCTGGATGTTTAGTCGTGTAAAAGCTCGTATGTGTTTTAACCGTGACGACGACGAATCATGTGAACGATTTGTTATATAACAGGTTTGGCAACCGCTTCGGTCCCATAATAACTAAAGGAGCTTATGCATAAATTAACATAGGGTGCGGTTTGCTTCGAATTAAGCGTTCGAATTCGTCTTCAACAACACCGTTTAACAGTGGAAGCGTGCAACGATGTTCATGATAAAATGCCTACCTATCCCATAATTACACAAGGCAATGTCGATTACACAAACTCAGTTCCATTATCGTTCTGATCGATTGAACGTTCCTAATCTACTTGATCATCTCAAAAAGTTGGATAAAATAAAAAGCTAGTGTCGTAAATCTTTGATCCTCAACATTTACCCATGTAATATCGAAGTGGTCTACGACCATAACAGGATGTACTCATTCCATTGACACCGGCGACACGCATTGGCCCACACAGGTCCATATGCAACATATAATATTTTTCTTGTATTGGTATTCTTTCAAATTTGGTTGGGTGGTTTCTTGAACTTTTGGCGAAATGCGACTTGCCCATACATAATGTGTCTTTTTTCAAATTTCAAACTTGAGCTTAGGGAGACCTCGTACAAGTCTATGTCTTGCAAGATGATTGATGGCACCAAAGTTCAAGTGAGATAGACGACGATGCCATAACCAAGACTTGGTTTTAGACGCCTTTGACAATAGACAATTGGGAGAGGATGCCATCTTATTCCCAAGTGAGAGTGTATAAAGATTATCCCCTCGAGATTACGAATGAAGCATGTGTGTTGACGAAAGGCCACTTCGAGATTGGAATCACAGATTTGTCTTACAGAAAATAGATTATGCCCAAGTCCTTCAACGTAATAAACCCTTGAAATAGTAACATTCCTAATCTGATAGTCTCCACAACCCATTATCTTTGCAACTTGATCATTTCCGAGTTTGACTGTACCCAAGAATTTACTGATGAAATTGGTGAGCTGAGAGTGATCTCCGGTCATGTTCTTCGAGCAACCGAAGTCCAAATACCAGAGGACGATTTGGACAACCTGCATTCATTAAGAGAAGTAGATGGAATATTGGTTTTTATGGATCCCCAGGATTTATTGGGTTCCTGTTTGTTAGCATACATAGTTTTGCTAACTGACTCAATATTCTAATTTTTCCTAGGTTTCCTTGAGTATACCAAATTAACCACAGGTTTGGGTGATTCAGATTCTAGAACTATTGGTTTCCTAGAAGGCACTTCATTAGTAGTGGCAATCCTAGTTAAAGGGAACGCAATTCCTACAATAGTAAAGGTCCGACCAGTAGGTCTCCAAATATATCCTATCTTAGTGAACACTTTTCCTGTTGGTTTCCAAATATCTTTCTTAGATTTACTCTTCTTGGATTTACTCTTCTTAGGTTTAGCACAAAATTTCACATCATTCATAGAATTAGAAACACACAAATTATCAGAAGACATGCAATCATCACTATTAATACAGACATAATCAGAATTATCATGTTTCTTGGAATTATGCACAGATGCAGATCCATTAACTTTAACAGTACCATTCCTTTTATTCAAACTAGATTCTTCGAATTACTACTTGGTGTTTGCTGAATCCTATCATTCCTGGTATTGCCTGAAGGCTGTGATCCGCTAGCACTAGTAGAAAGTCTTACTCCTGTAGAATGCAACACACGCTTGTTAGAAACTATGTTTGAAGTCGAGTCTGTTTTTGTGTTTTCTGTGGATGTGAGTGATTCGGCAAACCTAACTTTCTTGTCCTTTTTCCTCGGTGTGACCTCAATTAATTGAGGACCAAAATTGTTGATGCTAGGGCATGATCTACTTATGTGTGAAAGCAAATCCTGAATGACTTTGGTATACCTAAAGGCAGACTCTAAAAGTGAATCTTGAGGATAATTTGCTTTTACATGTTCGACTATATCCCTAAGGACCAAAGCTTCTTCCTGAGTGTGTTTAATATAGGAGGAGTGAGCAGTCCTTTTATTCAACAATTTGGGCGTGATTGGTTCCATATTATCCTTAGACACATTTGGATCAACAGAGTGGGTCTCAATAGCCTCCTTATCTACAGCTTTTCCTTTAAGTTTCCTTAACTCATTTTTTAGGGCTGCTATGACCAAACCTTGTTCCTGAAGTTTTGCATTTAAATCAGAAATTTCCCTAGACTTTATATTGACTTGTTTAATTAACGCATCACATTGTTCTTTTGATTGAACACGTTTTGGTTTAATCGAGTCATAAAGTTGTTTATAAGTCTGTTTCAAATGCTCATTCTCAGTAACAAGTTTTGTCACTCTATGTTCCAATTCAATGTTAAGAGTCTCAATTTCATCCATGTCCATTTTGACTGTACTATCATCCACATTTCCATTTAAGGCTGAATTGCTCTTTCAAACTTGACAATGACTGAGTCTTTCGCTTAAGACTGAGCTCTCAAATTCCACTTATTCGAAAATCTAATGTAAAACTTGGAGCATTTTGATTAAAAACACTGTTTTCTTGTTGAAAAATTTCTTGATTAAGTTGAGAATCGGCTTCCAAAGTGATGCAATGTTTTTCAAGAGTAGTAAAACTCTTGCAAGTTTATCGTAAAGTTTCTTTATAACGAAAATCCTTTTTTATTGAGAAGCTCAGTCTCGAGTTCGAGACACTTTTGACATTCATTCACAGTTTCACCACTTGCATTCACAGACAAATTCACAACAGTCTTTACAATATCCTTATCAATGGCTTGTGCCAAGAGTCGTTCATTTTCACTCAAAATTAGATTCATTTTTACTTCAAAAGTTCTGGACTCTAAGCGATGTTGTTCGGTAGCCTGTTCCATTTGAAAAAAGACTTTTTGGACATCGGCAAGTTCTTCAACCAAGTATTGGTTGAAGTTGTTGAAGATATCTTTTAATTCTTTTATAAACAGAATGATTTCATCTCGAAAACAAGCCTTTGTATGTTCAAACCCCCACGTGCCCTCAGTGATAGCTGTGGCAGTGGTTCTTTCTTTGACAACCTGATCAAAGCCAGTAAGATGGCGTTTAAGCTCTTTCAAGTATATCACACACTTACTGTAGGAAGTTCTTTTGGAACCTCAACTATGACGGTTGTGGAAGAATGAGATGGGTCTAAAGCTAGGACCGAAGTCGCTTTCCAGTAGGCATGTTCACTATATAAATCAGATTGTCAAACAAATCGTTTGTAGTAATCATTATTAAGAATGGCATAATTGATGGGTTTCGTGTTCACTCTATGTTTCTCAAACAATGGATCTTGTTCTTTCAAAAGCATTTTTGAACGATTCTCTTCACTAAGCTCTAACGTTTCATCAGAATCAGGAATCACATATAGTATCCATTTTAGGAATGGTATTCCCGTCTTACAGCTTTGGCTTTGGATCCCGAGCTTTCTTAAGATAGAAGGTTTTCAAAACCGATAGCTTGTTTTGAGGAAATGATATAACAAATTTTAGATTTAGTCATCATATGGAACTTGTTGTGCAGATGGACCTCTTTTGAAAATGATGTTGTCAGTTGCTTAATTTTCTTTTCTAAAGCAATTTCTCTATCAATATTTCTGTTTTCTTCCCAATTTTCAAATCATTTTTGAGTTCAGAAACTGTTTTCCTTAAACAATCCTTTCTTGCCTTTGTTCGAAAGAATTTTGCTTAAGAGGTACAATCTCGGGCAAACTGTTCATTGATCTGACAAAAACTATTTTCAACATTTTGCATTTCTTTCAAATCTTAACCTTTCTTTATATCTGTCAAGCTCTGGTAGTCATAAAGCTTTGTTAACAGTGTTGCAATGCGTCACTTGTGTTACTTATTGATCAAAACATAGAAAATATCAGGACATCTCTGTTGAGCAAAAGAGTTAGATTTCTGGACAGTTGCCTGTTATGTTTCACTCAGATACTGAGAATAGGATGATATTGCTATCAATGTTATGTCGTTTTGTTCTGACCCACTCATTGGACATGTTTAGAAGATCATTATACTGCTCACTGTGATTGAAAACGTCATAGTTCAGATTATTTCTGGACTTGTGTACATCAGTGAGTGCATCTGAGCCATTCCTTCAAGAGATTGGCCATGAGAGCCATCTTGGCTGAGTTGAGTTGTCACAATCAGAGTCCTAGGCATCCAGATCATCGCTTGATTAAAGCAGGCATTGTGGGTGATGACTGGACTGATGACGTTTAAATGTCAGGAAGTCCTAGATCTGCCAAAAATGCTATTTCTTCTTTCTCTGATAAAGCTTATAACCACTTGGCATGAGCTTGCACTGCAACACTTTATCGTTGAACCATGTTTCATCCTTTTCTCTTGGGCTTAGTACATTGCCTTAGCAAATATGACCCTCCCTTTGTAATTTATAAACAAATAACAGTCTGTTGTTTCCCGTGTGGTACCACGTGCACCAGGTGTGTATTTCTTGTTGTTCCAGCCAGCATAAGAAGTTTGTCATCCCTGAACAGTTGCGGCAGTTACTTTTCCATCATAGATAGTAGCTTGTTGACGATAGGTTTGACGAAGTCCTTAGCTGATTGTTGATAGTAGGATAGGGGATGTGACAACAGCAGTTAAGAATGACACTCATGTGATTAATTGCATCAATTGGATCATCCCCTTTTGGATACACTGGAACAACGGGACTGCGTCTGTTGGGAAAATTCAGGTTGTTGCTGTTGATAGGCTATGGGAGACATATTCCTCAATTGTGGGATGATGTTGTTGAGAATACAATGTTGTGGTAAACGGGGGATGATACTCATTTGTTGGATAAGTAATTGAAAGAGGTGTTGATTGATTGGTTGTGGAATATGTTAAGTTTGATAGGTGCAACAACTATGAAGACCTGATATGGTGAAAACGTTGACGTTGAGATAGAGACTATGGGTGAGTGTGTAGATTAGATGATAAGACTGCTGAGTTAACTGGTGAGATGCAACTAAGCAAGAGATCGGGGTTGGCGTTCATGCGGGGAGATTCAAAAAAAAACTTCATTTGCATGTCTTCATGTTGTTGCAGGTAAGCATGAAGTGATCAACATTGGTAAGTGTGCAAGTCTTTGACCTATTTAAACATTAGTAACAAATTTGCTCCATTCATCAGGAAGAGTGTTTAAGAACTTGGTGTTAACTTGAAACTGCTCCAATGGCATTTTGTAAATGTTCATATCATTGAGTAACAGCGTGAACCTCAAGTAGTACTCATGTAACGTCTCTCCTTTCTTGTAAGTGAACTTATCGAATTCATCATACAGCATTGCACTCACGTTCTTTGTTTTGTAATGACGTTCCTTGCATTAGAGTTTAATCTTCTCCCAAAAAGAATCCTTTGCCACCGTTGTGACTCACAAGAGCATAGATTTCATTTGGTAGGCCTTTGGAGAATGATTTTAAATAGTTTGAGGTCGCTATCTGCTTGAATGGCTTCAGCTGGAGTGAGTTCAACACTATTCCTTAAGCCTTGTTACTCCATCCTCAGTAACTGAGGCTAGACAAGTGGTCCTTTTTTTCTCTTTTTTTTTTTTTTTTTTTTTTTTTTTTTCTTTTTTTATTTTTTTTTTTTATTTTTTTTTTTAACAGAAGCAAGAATCATTCTTCCATGTGGTCTATTCATCATATACAGTTCCATTCTGCTTTTCCATGAATCATACAAGTGTTTTTCGAGCATCGGTGGTTTGTTGTCTCCTCCAGAAAGAAGTGATTTATCAGCAAGAGTCGTCATTGTGGTATCAAAAAGATTACAAATTGATCGATCGGTGGTAGAAAGAAATTGTGTTTGGTTACGTGATTTTTGAGACTTGAAATGAAACTACACGGGATTTTACAATTCTTGACAAAACCGGGAAAACAAGTGTTTGTTTCACGGGATTTTACAAGTCAAAGAAATAACCGTATAACTAAAAAATTGAGTTTGTTAAGTTTAACCTTAATTTATTTTCACTAGTTCGGTTGACAAAAACAAGCTAGTTCGGTCCAACTCGTTCGGTTCTCCTCGTTCGGTCCTACTAGTTCGGTCCTGCTAGTTCGGTTATCACTAGTTCGATTGTCACTAGGAAAGAACTCGTTCGGTTGTCACTAGGAAAGAACTCGTTCGGTTGTCACTAGGAAAGAACTCGTTCGGTTGTCACTAGGAAAGAACTCGTTCGGTTGTCACTAGGAAAGAACTCGTTCGGTTCCAACTTGAGTAATGCTCGTTCGGTTCAAACTAGAATATTCTAGTTCGGTTGACTTGTTCGGCTTACTCGTTCGGTTTCCTTGTTCGGTCCAACTCGTTCGGTCCCAACTACTACGAAACTCAAATCTTCAAAACTCAAAAAGACACGATTTTTAATGGTTTTTAGCAAAAAATTCTTGTACAACTAGTGTTACTAACCCTATAGGAACAATAAAAATGAAAACTTTAAGGTTTTTAAGCCAAAAAATTTGAATCACTATTTTGCTCTTTGTAAAGGTTTTTGAACACAAATCAAACACAAAAACTAAACACACCACTCCATGGCTCTTGATACCAATTGTAGAATTCTAGTAATCTTATGATCAAACCAAGAACAAGAGTGAGATGTGGGTTGTGATGTTAGAGATAGAGAATGGATGGAATGGATGAAGTGTATTAAGATGAAATGATACAAAATGGAACAACCAACCCCTCTCCTAGCCTTGGAGAGGGATTATATACTTCCTATTGTGGCCGGCCCATGGGTTCTAATGGGCTTCCCATGGGTCTTGGGCCGGACTAGATTACTAATCTAATCATTACATAAACTACGAGCTAAGACTGTTACAACTTGGAAGTGACCGACACTTTTTGTGTTTCCAACAAAATTCATTTATCACAACTGTCAGTGATAGGCGCAGCCAAAGTGAGTCATTTCGAAATCAACTGTCGCATCCTCCATATAATTCCTTCACTAAATTTGTTTCGTGTGTTTTACATTCCTTCTTTGAACGCGGGATGGATGTCGTTCAGTAAACGACCGGGGAAGAACTCCCCACAGTGTTATACAAAACCTCTGGATTCCTTAAAGAACTGGAACAACCGATTTTTTTTGGGTGGACGAGAGAGTTTTTCCCACCGTCGTAGACTGGCGCATAAATGCTCCGAAGGATGAGATGCCAGTAAGGGGTTCCTACTTCGCGGAGGATGTAGCAGTATTGAACACACGCCGTACCCCTATCCAAAAACAACCAGAAGCTCTGTTATGCATAGTAGGATTGAGCCGGAGATACTTTCTGGGGGATGACGTGTACCCCACATTCCTTAATGACGATGACCGGGGTGGGTGTTTGTAAACTATCATTTACTTCTCACATATTCGTGAGAATATACTAACAGTTTCCTTGTAAATGCAGAGATGGATGTGTTTAACTTGATCAGTGCTCCAAATCCTACCAAGGTGAGGACAGAGACCCGCCCTCGTGCTGCTCATGAGGTACCCCTATTGACCATCACTGCCAACCGTGTGATAGACATGGAGGACGCTACCGTGGCGTCAGGTTCTTCGGGAACACCGTCCACCATGGAAAAGTCACCCCTGGATTTTGCCAACGAGGATTCACCCCAGAGGATAACTAAGGGGGACGGGACGACAGGTCAAGCCCAGGATGAATTGTCGTAAGAGACTCCCCCGGAAGAGGCTGCGACTACCATAGAGGTTTTCCCAGAAACAAGGCTGGAAAAGGAAGTGGCCGCTATGGGGACACCTGTGAACGAAAGGCACCGCAAGAGGGACAATGCGAAGGCGGAAGCAAATGCACCGCCCAAAGTTTTGAGAAATGATCATGCTCCTGTCTGCCCTGAACAAAGTACTCGTGGAGGCAAATCCCTAGCTGCGATGGGATTAGAAGTGGACTCCACATTCAACTCTGCTGCCCAAAAGACTCCTGCAGATGTGGACGATCCAGAGCCATTGTCTTATGCGAAGCCGCACCCGCATTTCCAGCAAGACATTGCCCAGTAAGTGTTCTAGTCTTTTGTTTCTTGCTTCTGATATGTTTTTTTATATGTCCTAGATAGCTATACTAACAAAGTAAACGTGCCTCCTACTGTGATCGCAGATCTTCCAGAGTCCCGGCCACCGAGATCCCTGCTAGAGATGTGGCTACTACAGAGGTGCCCGGCTTGTTTTCTGCGGAGAGTCCAGAGTCAAAGAGATCTATGTCTATCCCATCCGTAGCAGGGTCACCCGGAGCTATATATCAACCTGGGTAAAGTGTGACCAATGACTGTTGTCTAGACACCCCAAAGGCATGCTAAGATATGGTAGATCACACTGTGCCATGGTAGATCACACAGTGCCGCTGAGGTACTTCTCTGAGCTTCGCCACTTGCCCAATACTGAATTCTTAGTCCAGTATAATATAAACCTGGCGTGGCAAGTGGCTCTGGGTTCCCAACTAAGGTTAAGGTTCGAACAAGAGGTTAGACTGTTGAAGAAAGCTAGAGCCCAGGTAGCCAGACGTAATGAGAGAATCCAAGTCATGGAGGAAGAGATTAAAAGGTTGGGCGAAGAAGTCGAATCCCTCAAAGTTGTGGAAACGGAAGTGCATGGCCTCCGTAATCAAACAAAAAACCTACAGACCCTGCTGGAGGCCGAGGTTGACATGAAGAAGGCCACGGAGGCTAAGAATGCGGAACTAGCCAAGGAGTTGGAAAGCCTCCGTGCCAAGTTTTCAGACCTTCAATTAAATAACAATCAACTGTCCCAGCAAGTGTCTACCCTTCAAGCACAGGTTACAAGCGAGGAAAGAATAAAGGCCGTTTTTAGGAGTTTAAGAAGTATGAGGATGACAAGGTGGAGAAGTGTTGTGCGGAAATGGATGCATGTCAGGATGCGCTGAGCATAAACTTTGATGAGGAGTTGTACCCTCATATGCTGACAGCGATCGCAGGTCGCCGATGGGTTATCGGGCACGGCCTATACCTAGCAGTAATGAAATGTGCTGAATCTATTGAGCTAAGGCGGGCATTTTCTAATGTTGTGTCCGCGGGGATCGCTAAAGGTATGAGTGAGGGGCTCAAGTATGGTGTAAAATAGGGAGAGGCTAAGTTAGACTTGGAGGCAATCGAGGCATACGATCCTGAGGCCGACAACAAATACATCGCAGCCCTACATGATTTGAAGGATTTAAAATACCCGTTGATTGATCAGCTAGAAAAATTAAAGGACGCCCCACTAGATTTAATTATGGCGTCCTTACCCTTGGAGAGCGATACCAGAGAAGATGCTCCACAATAGATCCGTGAGCTTCGCCCCAACTCTTCCCAGCTCACAATACTTGTATACCCGGAGGTGCGCGACCCTAAGGATCCCTGGGCCTGGAAAGAAGAAATATTGTTGGGGGACGCCATCGCGGCGAACATAGGTCGCGTCGAAAAGAAGAAAAGTGCAGGGTTTTATGCCGCACTCATGGTATTGGTTCTGCCCATCATGCCAGATCCGATGGTGTCCCTGTATCAGTTCTTACCGTTGCCCCTTAGGGCCTTGCCATCCTACTTGCGGATGCTGCTACGCAGACAGATATATTTGAATATGAGGCATCTCCGAGGCTACTCAGATCTAAGTACTTACCGCCCATGTATAATTTAGATTGGCCATAGTACCGTCTGTGGTACATAGACAATATTTTTGTTTGTAATATTTCCACGGATGTCCGTGATGAACAATGTTTATAATGCATTATCTACTGGTATAATTTGCACTTGTAGTGTCTTACATGCTCCATGGGAGTCTTCTCTTATGCACCTAATGTCTTAGGTGTATGCCGATTTAGGACACAGGATCCGTGGCCACTGGGGTTGCAACCCTCTTATGCAGCAGACCCATTATAAGGATATTTGGCCTATAATTATTCGGAAATAGTCAATGAATGACAATAGCATAAATAAAAAAATAGAGGTGTGAAACAAAAAGAATAAATATAAATGAACAATTTTTGTGTTAATAAAAAAGGCTTTGGTTAGCTTAGACCCAGCGGAGTTTTTATTCATATCCTAAAAACAAAAAGTGAATAAAATACAAGGATTACTTATTAATGAATCCGTAATTGTAGGTGCGAATTCATCCATGCATGAGTCGTGCCTCAGAGGTAACACTTTTTTAGATTAGCGATGTTCCACATCCTTAGTGGAGGACTGTTCGTCCGTAAGATCTAAAGTTTGTAAGCTCCATCACCTTATTGCGCTTCCGTTACCTCATAAGGTCCTTCCTACTTTGGATCGAGCTTCCCTCCACCTACAGCATGACTAGTGTCGTTACTTCGGTAGACGAAGTCTCCTGGCCTGAAAGTAACACCGCAGACCCTGGCATTGTAATATTTTGCCATTTTTAATTTGGTTTTTGCTTCACGAATTGCTGCGCGTTCACGCCGTTCTTCTAGTAAATCCAAATTTAGCCGTAGCTCTTCATCGTTGTGTACGGCGTCCACTGCCGCGGTGCGGTACGTTGGCATTCCTATCTCTGCGGGTATGACGGCTTCCGTTCCATAGGTCAAGGAGAAAGGGGTGTCGCCATGGCTTGACTTAATCATTGTACGATGGGCCTAGAGGACATGAGGGAGTTCTTCGATCCAGTTCTTGTTTCCCTCACCCAGGCGGGCCTTGATTCCTTCCCCCAAGCTCTGGGTGCATCACTGAGGCAAATCGTTGTGTGATATCCAATTTGTCACACCAATCCTTGAACGGGTTGTCACTGAATAGTTTGCCGTTGTCCGAGACTATTTCTCTTGGGAGACCGAAGCGGCATACGATGTTGTCCCACATGAATTTTTTCACCTGATTGCCTGTGATTGTCGCCACGGCTTTCGCTTCTATCCATTTTGTGAAATAATCCATAGCGACTATAAAAAATTTGACCTTTTCTGGTCCTTCTAGGAAAGGACCAGCTATGTCAATTCCCTACTTGTAGAACGGCCACGAGGCCGTGATTGGGGTTAGCGGCTGTTGGGGGTTTCTTGCCACGGGACGATGTATTTGACAATCGTTGCATGTGCGTATCATCTCTCGTGCGTCCCGGTGCATGGTTGGCCAATAATATCCCAGTCGCATGGCTTTGGCTACCATAAACCGTGGTCCTGCGTGCATACCGCATGACCCCTCATTAATTTCTCGGATCACATAATTCGCTTGAAGTGGTCCGACACACCGTAGCCACGACTTTAGGAATGACCGTCTGTAAAGAATTCCCTCCAACAATTCGTACTGTCTTGCCTTGATACAGAGTTTGCTTGCCTCCTTTCTATCGCCTGGAAGAGTCCCTTCTTTTAAATATTCTATTATTGGTGTCATCCATGTTGGTCCATCTTCCTCTACCACGGTCGTTACCTCCTTCTCCTGTATAGACTTTTCTTTAAGTATTTCGACCAAGACCTTTTGGATAAATGCAGCATAAGCTGGTGTGCGCAGATCTTGTTCTCAGGGCACTGCTTCTTGTTTTTACTTCGTGTACTTGGATTAAGAGAAGTTAGCGAATCGGCGCCGCTGACCAGGCTTTTTGACCTTCTCTAAGGTTATTGATCAATTTTTTTCTTACGACATTGCCCCTAGGACTTGCTTTGCTACCAACTTAGAGTCTAAACTCACTGTGTACATTGCGTATCCCATCCTACGCCGCAATCCGTAAGCCACTATTAAGCCTCATACTCTTGCTCGTTGTTAGAAAGCGGTGAACTGAAATCTTAGCGCATAGGTAAACTCCGTTCCCTCCGGGCTTGTCAGTATTAAGCCAGCGCCGGATCCATCTACACATGATGATCCATCCGTGAAGAGTGTCCACGGCTCCTGCGGGGTTTCAACCACTGATGTGTCCGAACGGGCTTTCGTCGACTTCTCTATAATGAAATCCGACAAGGATCGTGTACCTTTCACCGCCGTTCTTGGCCGGTAAATGATATTGGTTCTCCCAGCATGACGCTCCATTTTTTGTAATAGTCCTGGCACCTTGAGACTGAAATTAAATGTTTAATACGGTTGTCCTTGTAACAACCGCAATGGGATGCGCTTGGAAATAAACTCCGCAGCCACTATGGCAGCAAAAACCAGTGATAAGAACTAACCTTTTCCTATGGGGTATAGTTTTTGATAGAACTAACCCTCTATCCTACCAACTTGGCAATCAAAGAAGCCTTTGTCCATCCATCCGCTGGTAACGTGCGCCACGTTTTTGAGCCGAAAGGCATTTTGGTATAGCAATATACCTCCTGCTGGTGTGGAAAGCCGTTTTCTCTTCATCTTACTCTGCCATCTGTATCTATGATAACCTTTGTAAGCGTTCAAGAAACACTTAAAGGGGTAGCCACAGAGAGACTCAACTTTCTAGTTTAATTTTCCAAAATGTGTGGTAACGAAACCTGGCAGACAGGCCTTGTGAAGACCGTGAAATCCACGCACAATCCGCCAGCTTACCGTCGTGCTTTTTTCACAATGATTCTGGATTGGGAACAACCAATCATGGTTAATAGACTACTCTTCCATGATTCCTGCCTCTACTAATTCTGTACCTCCACTTAGGATGTGATTACCGGCACGCTCCGGTGCAGGTCCCCCTTTTCTTCTGTCGAACAGGCGAATACCCTTCCCAGATATTGAGTCGATGTTCCACTATTGATCGCGGTACTCCTGTTATGTCTGACGGTTTCCATGCGAATATGTCCAAGTTTTTCTTCAGGAGTGAACATAGTTCCATCCGTTCTTTCGCGGATAGCATCCCTCCGATTGCTACCTCATGATCAAGGAAATTCGGGTGTAGAGCTACTTTAAAATTTTCAAGACGGACCCTGGCCTCTTTGTGTAACTCCCTTAATGATGTAATCACCAATGGCGCACTCAGCCTAATCAAGATAGAGCTACGGATAGTCACTATCCTCCTCGACTGGGAAGTTAAGCTATTCCGTAGGCTGTGGATGGCACCGCATGGATTTCTTCGTATTCCAGTCTTCCAATGATACCAAATTACGAAGATAAAGACCTACGATCATAGAAATTCTCCCGATGCTCTTGTAGAATGATTTGCATCTCCAATGTTACTAAAGACCAAAGTTTGCCCACGGCCATATAGTTTCTCTACTAAAATCGGTTTAACGATGACCGTTTGCTGGGACCATATAGGTTCTTGATTTCCGGACAGAAGTTGGTTTAAGCAGTGCTCAGATAGCACTTTCCGTCCGAGGAACCTCCGTCTACATACATTCGGTGAATCATGTGCACACCATTTTCTGCTTCTATAACATAGCGTACCTTCTGTCCTCCTACTGGTTGTTAGTGAAGGAATTAATTTTCACTGACAAGTTTGAAGTTTGAGTTACTTCTGCCTGTCCATTCAAAGCCATGGTTGTATCATATAGATTGCCATGGACTTATCCTTAGCCGGTACTTCCTTTTTCCCTACTTTTGGTTGATCTCTCCCCTGCTTAATTTCTTTAATTAAATGCGAGAGCTTGCCTGCTCGCACCAATTCTTCGATCTGCTTTTTTAACTGCATACACTCGTCCGTACTATGTCCTTTATCATTGTGGAAGTCGCAAAACTTGTTGCTGCTTCTCTTCTTCACTGGAGTTACCGATAGAGGTGCGGGTTTAAACTTTCTGCTTCTGTCCCGCTGAGGATTTCCCTTTGGGTGTTTCTTGTAAGGTGGGGGGGTAACCTTCTAGAACCCCGTCCATCCTTGGCTGACCTTGAAAGTTAGACCTCTGCTCTGAAGCATGCCGCTTTGACTGGTCCTGTGTCCTCCATGATGTATGACCTTTCTTTTTGCCAGCACCCCCCGCGACGGCTTCTCCCGTTATGAAGGCAGTGGTGGTGATCATCATTTCCTCCATGGTCTTTGGAACATGTTCGTTAAGGCGCTTTGTCAATTCAGGGTTGTTAACCCTATGCATGAATCCGGAGATCCGCATGCACTCAGGGGCTCCCTTCATGCGTCCGGTTTCCACCTTGAATCGTTCCATGAACTCCTCGATGGTCTCTCCATCTCTTTGTTTGATATTGTGGATTTTGACAAGATCTTTGACGTACTTCTTTTGCTGCATGAAGTAATAGCCTAGAAGGCTTGCTTTCGAGATCCTTATATCCATCTATGCGATTCGAAGGGAGAGCCAATCAACCATAACTCTTGCGGCTCCTATTAAGGTAGAATTGAACATATGACACCAGGTAGGCATTGCCCAGCGTTCCACCTGTGCCGCCGCTTGGAAAAATTTTACGTGATCCTCTGGGTCCCCTGTTCCATTATAGGTCTTCACGTTGTTAGGCATTCATGTTTTTCGTAAACTTTTGAAGTTTCGGATTCGGGGTGTGAATGGATCCACCTCTTCACATATCCAGGGCACCGCCAAGTCATCCTCCTCCGTAGACTTGTGTCTTTTTGACCTTGACTTCCAGTGTCCCCCATCGTTTGTACCGCTCTTTGATACGTGGGATGACGGGGATTCACTTTTCCTCCCCTTTTTCTCATAACGGGGGTGGTCTCCATGGCCGCGGTGTCCATGTTTGGTCCCTGTCCCATAGGAGGAGCGGGTGTTATCATATGACTCTTCGACGCTACGGGAGCGGTCTCGTACTTTCATAGGACGATCTCTATTAAAAGAGTCCCGCCTGCGAGGGCGGCTTCTACTGTGGTCTGTTTAGTCCGGATTTAGTTGTGCTTGGCGAGTAAGTATCACTGAGTCGGTCGAACGCGCACTGCCTTCGATGACCTAGTCGGTCAAGCACATGTCGCTCATTGTATCTTAAGCGGTCCCGCACTTTCAGTCTATCTGATGGATTATGGTACCTTGCGGACAAGGTCCTGGCACTTGAGTTTTGAGAGCCTTCTCTTATTCTTCTTTTCTTGGGACTTTCTTTGAAGTCCAGCCTAGCATGGACTTCTTTTCGCTTGTCTCGGTGAATCTTGTCCATAATGACCGGCAAGATATCCTCGTAATGCTCTTCACAGAATTCCTGGATATTCACCCTGGGTTTGGCATCCGCCTCTTCCGGCGTCTTTTCTTTGGTTGTAGGTTTCGTGACAGTAGTCACAATGGGGGTTGTATTAGCCAGTGCGCTCATTTTCCTAAGAGTAATTCCTAGTGTTGGGTCCCATGGATGGCGCCAACTTGTTGATACAAAAGTTAGGTCGGGTCTTGTTTGGTCCGAATAGGCTGCTATTCGGGTATGAAGTGCCTTGTTCTTGTCCCAAGTGAATTTGTTTGAAGAACCCTGCACAAGGAATAAAACACCGTTAACCTTATCATGGGAACAGATCCCACGATTAGACTCCGGCATAAGAGTAAGTATGTGACTTTAAGAGAGTAATCGAGAGTAATTAGGGTTTGTAAGATACATGTATCGATGATAAATGCCTTCCTTTTATAGGCTAAATACCCCTTAGGGTTTCCGTATCGTTCGGCCCAAGATACAGCCGATATTTTAGGGATTCGGTATTATCCAAGATGATTTAAATAAGTAAAGCATATCTCTTATTTAATTAGGTTATCCTTAGAGATAATTTATGAGGATACCGCAGCCACGGACAGCGTGCCGGTAGCAACGACATGCGGGCCCAAGTAGCCGTGACCGTGATACTGGGCAGAGAGGTCCCGTACCATTTACCAAGCCCATAAATATGTATGTTAGGGCCAGTCGATCCATACTATACATCATCATATCCCCCCAGTCTAGGAAGTGTGGCCGTGGCCGTGGCCGGGACCGCAGTCACAGTTCCTAGACTACAAATAACGGGAACCTTCCTTTAAATGCGTAGCCTCTGAAACTGTAAGTTGAGCCCTATAGCCAAATAATAGGGCCTATGATTATGTTAATTGGGTTATCCAAAAAATGTGTGAAAACGACTAAGTGAGGGACATATGGCCATAAACCGTTTTACCTACCTCTATACTGAGCCATTTCAAAACATAAGTTTGGGACACGTGTCAAACATCCACCTGTGCACAACTGCGAGACATTATAAATAGGATCAGCGATACTGTTTAAGTCTACAACAGTTTCAAATCGAAACCACCATTTTCACACATACAGCCGAACACGTTACTTATTCCCACGGAATCTCCTTATGCCAGGTTAGTACACCGCGCTACTTTGTAACACACTATTAAAAATGGGGTAGTTGACACAATACAACTCGAGACCGCCGTATCAACCATCTCCCCAGAGTATCTTCTAGAGTTTACCTCTGAGTGCGGCATTTTAGAGGATCTGTATCCGGAATTGCCTAGTCCAGGGGAAAGGATCGTGAATTTTCCAGAGGGCAAAGTCGGTGTGTACACCAAGTTTTTCAAGTTTGCAAATTTTCGCCTCCCCATATCACAATTTCTCTTCGATATCCTCGGTCATTACCAAATTCATTTGTCACAACTGTCGGTGATAGGCGCAGCCAAAGTGAGTCATTTCGAAATCAATTGTCGCGTCCTCCACATAATTCCCACACTAAACTTGTTTCGTGTGTTTTACATTTCTTCTTATAATGCGGGATGGATGTCGTTCAGTAAACGATCAGGAAAGAACACCCCACAGTGTTATACAAAACCTCTGGATTCTTTGAAGAACTGGAACAACCGATTTTTTTGTGGACGGGAGAGTTTTCCCCACCGTCGTGGACTGGCGCATAAATGCTCCGAAGGATGAGATGCCAGTAAGGGGTTCCTACTCCACGGAGGATGTAGCAGTATTGAACACACGCCGTACCCCTATAAAAAAACAACCAGAAGCTCTATTATGCATAGTAGGATTGAGCTGGAGATACTTTTTGGGGGATGACGTGTACCTCACATTCCTTAATGAGATACTGAGGTGGTGTAGGTGTAAACTAGCATTTACTTCTCACATATTCGTAAGAATATACTAACAGTTTCCTTGTAAATGCAGATATAGATTTGTTTAACTTGATTAGTGCTCCAAATCCTACCAAGGTGAAGACGGGGACCTGTCCTCGTGCTGCTCATGAGTTACCCCTATTGACTGTCACCGCCAACCGTGTGATAGTCATGGAGGACACTACCATGGCGTCGGGTTCTTCGGGAACACCATCCACCATGGAGAAGTCACCCCTGGACTTTGCCAACGAGGATTCACCCTAAAGGATAACTGAGGGAGACAGGATGACAGGTCAAGCCCAGGATGAATTGTCACAAGAAACCCCCTGGAAGAGGTTGCGACGACCACAAAGGTTGTCCAAGAACCAAGGCTGGAAAAGGAAGTGGCCGCGATAGGGCCATCTGTGAACAAAAGGCGCCGCAAGAGGGACAATGCGAAGGCGGAAGCAAATGTACCGCCCAAAGTTTTGAGAAGGTTCATGCTCCTCATCAGCCTGAAATATGGTTACTCGTGGTAGGCAAAATCCCTAGCCTGCTATGGGATCAGGAGCGTAAGCGGGCTCCACCATTACCTCTGCTAGCCCAAGAGGAACTCCTGCAGATGTGAGCAGATCCCAGTACCGTTGTCGTTATGCGTGACGCCGCACCCGCATTCCCCAGCAAGACATTGCCCAGTAAGTGTTCCATTCTTTTATTTCTTGCTCCTTATAATATGTTTATATGTCCTAGATGGCTATACTAACAAAGTAATCGTACCTCCTACTATGATCGCAGATCTTCTAGAATTTCGGCCATCGAGACCCCCTGCCTAGAGGTGTGGCAACTACAAAGTACCCGACTTCGTTTTCATCTGCGGAGTAGTCCGAATTAAAGAGATCTTCACTGTCCCATCCGTTAGAAGGTCACCACGAGCTATATAGTCACCCTGGTGGGGTTAATGACCAATGACTGTCAGCTGGACACCCACAAAGGCGAGCCAAGATATGTGTAGATCACATAGTCCGCCGGGTACTTGCTCATCTGAGCTTTCGCCACTTGCCCAATACTGAATTCTTAGCCCAATATAATATAAACCTGGCGCGGCAAGTGGCTCTGGTTTCCCAACTGAAGTTAAGGTTTGAACAAGAGGTTAGACTGTTGAAGAAAGCCAGAGCCCAGGTAGCCAGACGTAATGAGAGAATCCAAGTCAGGGAGGAAGTAGACTAAAAGTTTGGGTGAAGAAGTCGAATCCCTCAAGGTTGTCGAAACGGAAGTGCATGGCCTCCGTAACCAAACGAAGAACCTAGAGACCCTACTGGAGGCCGAGGTTGGACGATCAGAAGAGTCCACAGAGGCTAAGAATGCGGAACGTGGCCAAGGAAGTTTTTAGAAAAGCCTCCGTGCCAGTTTTTTCAGACCTTTAATATAAATAAACAATCACCGTCCTCACAAGTGTCTACCCTTCAAGCACAGGTTACAAGCGAGGAAAGAATAAAGGTCGTTTTTGAGGAGTTTAAGAAGTATAAGGATGATAGGGTGGAGAAGCGTTGTGCAGAAATGGATGCACGTTTGGATGCGCTGAGCATAGACTTTGATGAGGAGTTGTACCCCCATATGCTGACAGCGATCGCAGGATGCTGAATGGTGTTATCGGCACAAGGCCTGCGCCTAGCCGTGAATGAAATGTTGGCTGAATCTAAATGAGTTAAGGCGGGCTTTTGCGAATGTCGTAACGGCGGGATCGCCAACGGTAAGAGTGAGGGACTCGAGTATGGTGTAAAAAATAATGATAAGGCTAAGTTTGGACGTTAGCGATTAATCCGAGCATACGATCCTGAGGCTGACAACAAATACATCGTGGCCCTACATGCTTTGAAGGATTTAAAATACCCGTTGATCGATCAACTAGAAAAATTAAAGGACGCCTCACTAGATTTAATTATGACGTCCTTTCACTTAGAGAGCGATACCGGAGAAGATGCTCCACAATGGATCTGTGAGCTTCGCCCCAGCTCTTCCCAGCTCATAATATCTGTATACCCGGAGGTGCGCGACCCTAAGGATCCCTGGGCCTGTAAAGAAGAAATATTGTTGGGGGACGCCAATCGCTGCAACATAAGTCATGCGAAAAGAAGAAAAAGAGTGCAGGTTGTATGCCAGCACTTCAATACGGTATGGTTCTGCATCATGCCAGATCCAATTGTGTCCCTGTTATCAGTTCCAACCGTTGCCCCTCAGGGCCTTGCCCATCCTTGCTTTCAGATCGCGACGCCAGACAATATATCAGAAGATGAGCATCTCCGAGGCTACACATATCCAAGTCCTTACCGGCCTATGTATAATTTAGATTTGGCCATAGTTACCGTCTGTGGTACTGTAGACAAATTTTTTTTTGTTGTACAAATACCACGGATGACCTTAATAGACAAGTGTTTATAATGCATTATCCACTGGTATAATTTGCACTTGTAGTGTCTTACATGCTCCGTGGGAGTCTTCTTTAATGCACCTAACGTCTTAGGTGTATGCCGATTTAGGACACATGATCCGTGGCCACTAGGGTTGCAACCCTCTTATGTAGCAGGCCCATTATAAGGATATTTGGCCTATAATTATTCAGAAATAGTCATGAATGACAAATAGCATAAAGTAAAAAAGTAGAGGCAAAAAATAAAAAGTAATAATAAGATACCAAGTTTTGTGTTATATAAAAAGTGCTAATAGTTAGCAAGACCAAGGCGAGTTTATTCATGTCCTAAAAACAAAAAGGAATAAATACATGGATTACTTTATTTTGAGTCCTAATTGTAATGCGAATTCATCCAGTGACATGATGTCGTGGCTCGAGGTAAAACAACTTTAGATTAAGCGATGTCCAGCGTCCTTGGGAGGATTGTTCCATCCGTAGATCTTAGTTTGTATGCTCCATCTCCTAGTGCTTCTATTACCTCGTAAGGTCCTTACCACTTTGGACCGAGCTTCCCTCCTCCTACAACATGACTAGCGTTGTTACTGCGGTAGACGAAGTCTCCTGGCCTGAAAGTAACACCGCGGACCCTGGCATTGTAATATTTTGCCATTTTTAATTTGGTTTTTTTGCTTCACGAATTACTACTGCGCTATCACGTCGCTCTCTAGTAAAATCCAAAATTTTTGATGTAGCTCCTTCATCGTTGTGTACAGACGTCCACTGTCGTGGTGCGGTACTGGGGCATTCTATCTCTGCGGGTATGGACGCTTTCACGTTCCATAGGTCAAGGAGAAAGGGGTGTCGCCATGTCTTGACTTAATCATTGTACGATGGGCCCAGAGGACATGGGGGAGTTCTTCGATCCAATTCTTGTTTCCCTCGCCCAGGCAGGCCTTGATTCCTTCCCCCAAGCTCTGGTTTGCTCTTTCTACGAGTCCATTAGACTGTGTGTGCTTCACTAAGGCAAATCGTTGTGTGATGTTCAATTTGTCACACCAATCCTTGAACGAGTTATCACTGAATTATTTGCCGTTGTCCGAGACTATTTCTCCTAGGAGACCGAAGCGGCATACAATGTTCTCCCACATGAATTTTTTCACCTGATTGCTTGTGATTGTCGCCCTTTCGCTTCTATCCATTTCGTGAAATAATCCACGTCGACTATAAAAAATTTGACCTTTCCTGGTCCTTCTGGGAAAGGACCAGCTATGTCAATTCCCCACTTGTAGAATGGCCACGGGGCCGTGATTGGAGTTAGCAGCTATTGGGGGTTTCTTGGCATGGCGAAGTATTTGATAATCGTTGCCATGTTCGTATCAACTCTCGTGCGTCAGTGCATGTTTGGCCAATAATAATCCCAAACAGCCGCATGGCTTTTTGGCTACCATGTACCGTGTCCGCAAGCAACTGCATTACCCCTTCATCGAATTTCTCGGATCACATAATCCGCTTGAAGTGGTCCGACACACACCGCAGCCATAGCTTTAGGAATGATCGTCTGTAAAGAATTCCCTCCAATAATTCGTACTGTCTTGCCTTGATACAGAGTTTGCTTGCCTCCTTTCTATCGTCTGGAAGAGTCCCTTCTTTCAAATATTCTATTATTGGTGTCATCCATGTTTGGTCCATCTTCCTCTACCATTGTCGTTCCACCACTTCTCGCTTATAGACTTTTCTTTTAAGTATTTTAATCAGACCTGTTTTGAAAATGCGCAAATCTGGTTTGATGGCAGTCTTGCTTAGGCATCTGCTCTCTAGTTTTTACTTCGTGGTACTTGGCTTATAGAGAAGTTAGCGAAGCCGCTAACCAGGCTTTTGACCTTCTCCAAGTATTTGATTATATTTTCTTCTTTAGCGATGTATGCCCCTAGGACTTGGTTTGCTACCAACTTAGAGTCTACACTCACGTGTACATTGCGTACCCCCATCTGCGCCATGATCCATAGGCCAGCTATTAATGCCTCATACTCTGCCTCGTTGTTAGAGGCGGTGAACTAAAATCTTAGCGCGTAAGTAAACTCTGTTCCCTCTAGGCTTGTCAGTATTCAGACCAGTCTCTAGATACATCTACAGATGATGACTTCCGGTGAAGAAGTCCACGGCTCCGTACGGGCTTTCAACCACTGATGTGTCCGACGGACTTTTTCGACTGGCTTCTCTACAAGGAAAAATCCAAGGATTTGTCCTTATCACGACATCCTTGGCGTAGTAATATTGTGTTCTCCAGCATGAACGCTATATTTTTGTAATCGTCCTGCCACGTCAGGACGTGAAATTATTTGTTTAATCAGTTGGTCTGTAACAACCGCAATGGGATGCGCTTGGAAATACATCCGCAACCTCTTGGCAGCAAAAACCAGTGATAGAACTAACTTTTCCATTGGGGTATAGTTTAGTTTAGGGCCCTGCAATGTGCGGCTTACGAAGTAGACCGGCATCTGAACCGTCCCTTATTATCATCAAACCGCACTAAAAGCTCCATTGGTGGCGACAAGGTAGAACAATCATTTCCTCCTTTGGCTTGGGTGCTACCAGCAGAGGTAGCTCTGACAAGTGCTGCTTTAGTTGCTTGAAGGCTTGTTTTGCTTTTGGTGTCCAATGAAAGTCACTCTTTTTAATGCACTTCTTCAAAGTTTTGAATAGTGGCAAGGACCTTTCAGCTGACTTGGAGAGGAATCTGTTCAAACTAGCCAACTTCCCATTGAGGCTTTGGACCTCTTTGATTATCCGTGGGGACGGGAGTTGTAATAAAGCTTCTGTTTTGTCGGGGCATGGTTTTATCCCTTCCAGGCTAATCATGTACCCCAGGAACATTCCCTCCACTGCCCCAAATGTACATTTTTTGGGGTTGAGTTTCATGTTGATTTTGCGTAACGTACAGAACGTTTCATCAATGTCTCTTAGCATTTCCGCTTTTGTATGACTCTTAATAACCAAGTCATCAATGTACACTTCTATGTTCTTACCAACATGGCTATCAAAAGCCTTGTCCACCAGCCGCTGGTACGCGGAGCCAGCGTTTTTTAGGCCGAAAGGCATTTTGGCATAGCAATATACCCCTTGGCTGGTGTGGAAAGCCGTTTTCTCTTCGTCTGACTCTGCCGTCTGTATCTGGTGATAAATTTTTTAAGCGTCCAAGAAGTACTTAAAGGGGTAGCCATAAAGAGATTCAACTTTCCAGTCAATTTCTGGAAAGGGGTAACAATCCTGCGGACAGGCCTTGTTTAAGTCCGTAAAATCCACGCACATCCGCCAGCTACCTTCGTACTTTTACACCATGACTGGATTGGACAACCATTCATGGTAATAGACTTCTCTCATGATTTCCTGCCCTAAAAACCTAGTTTTTTTTTAATTTTATTTTTTTGTCCCCCCCTGTACCTCCGCTTAGATGGCTTTCGCATGCTCTGGGGACTGGCTCATTTTCTTCTGTCGAACGGGCGAATACCCTTCTCGGATATTGAGTCGATGTTCCACTATTGATCGTGGTACTCCTGTCATGTCTGACGGTTTCCATGCGAATATGTCCAAGTTTTTCTTCAGGAGTGAACATAGTTCTGTCTGTTCTTTCGCGGTATGTAGCGTCCCTTCCGATTGCTGACCTAAGATCTGTATAAGGGAAAATTCGGGTGTAAGAGTACTTTAAAATTTTCATGACGGACCCCGACCTCTTTGGGTATCTCCTTAGATGATGTAATCACTGTGGCTCACTCAGCCGAGATTAAGATAGTGCTACAGATAGTCACCATTCCTCCGTTGACTAGGAACTTAAGCATTCTGAGGGCTGTGGATGGCACCGCTTGGATTTCTCGTATTCCCGGTCTTCCAATGATACCATTGTACGGTGATAATGACCTTACGATCATGAAATTCATCTATGCTTTCTTGTAGAATGATCTGCATCCCATTATTACGTAAAGCCTAATTGTCCCTAGGCGGCCATATAGTATCTCCACAAAAACACCAGTTAACGATGTCATTGGCTTAGGACCATTTGGGTTCTTGATTCCGATCGGAGTTTGGTTGAAGCAAGTGCTCATAGAGCACTTCGTCGAGGAACCTCCTTTACATACATGCGAGTGAATCATTAGTTCCTACCAATTTCCCTCCGCTTCAATAATACGCGGAAAAACCTTCTGTCCACTACTGGTTGTTAGTGAAGGGAATTTAATTGTCACTGACACCGTTCGATAGCGTTTAGAGTTACTTTCTATTTCTGCCTTATCATCTCTATGCATAGGTTGTATCATATAGATTGCCATAGACTTATCCCATGGACGTTGCTTCCTTTTTCCCTACTTTTTGGTTGATCTCTTCCCCTGTTTAATTTCTTTAATTAGATGCGAGAGCTTGCTTGCTCGCACCAATTCTTCGATATGCTTTTTTAACTGCATACACTCATCCGTACTGTGTCCTTTATCATTGTGGAAGTCGCAAAACGATGGTTGCAGCTTCACTGTTCTCTCACTTTATGGGATTTTTTAGTACCATAGGGGGTGGCGGTTTCTGAACTTTCCATAACATCGTCGCAGAAGATATCTTTGGGTGTTCTTGTAAGGGGGTAAACTTGCCTAGACCCCCCGTCCATCCTTGCTGACCTCTGAAGTCAGACCACCTGCTCTAAACCGTGCCGCTTTGACAGGTCTGTTTCCTCCACGATGTGTGAACCTTTTCTTGTTTGCCAGCACGTAGCTTCTCCCATAGAAGGCAAGTGGTGGTGATCATCATTTCCTCCATGGTCTTTGGAACATGTTCGTTAAGGCGCTTTGTTAATTCAGGGTTGTTAACTCCATGCATGAATCTGGAAATCCGCATGCACTCGAGGGCTCCCTTTATACGTTCGGTTTCCACCTTGAATCATTCCATGAACTCCTCGATGGTTTCTCCGTCTCTTTGTTTGATATTGTGGATTTCGACAGGATCTTTGACATACTTCTTTTGTTGCATGAAGTATGCTAAGAAGGCATCTAGCTTTGAGATCCTTGTATCCATCTACTGCTCTCTGGAGGTAGCTTAACAAACCATACTTCTTCGCTCCTATTTAAGGTAGAATTGAACATATGACACCAGATAGGCATTGCCCAGCGTTCCACCTGTGCCGCCGCTTGGAAAATTTTTACGTGATCCTCTGGGTCCCATGTTCCGTCATAGGTCTTCACATTGTTAGGCATTCATTTTTTTCGTGAACTTTTAAAGTTGCGTATTCGGGGTGTGAATGGATCCACCTCTTGTGTCTTTTTGACCTTGACTTCCAATGTCCCCCATCGCTGGTATCGCTTTCTGATACGCTGGGAAGCTGGATGATGGGGATTCGACCTTTCCTCCCATTTTCTCAAAAAACGGGGTGGTCTCTGTTAGCGCGACGCGATATCCATGTTTGGTCCTGTCTCACAGGTGAAAGGATCAGGCAATTATCATATGACCTCTTTGATGCCATGAGAGCGGTCTCATGCTCCGAAGAACGATCTCTGGTAGAAGAGTCCTGCATCGCAAGGTCAGCTTCTACATGGGAACATCCCTGGAGTTTGGTCCAAATATAGGTAGTGCTTGGCTAGTAAGATCACAAAAGTCCCGAACGATAGACGCGCCAGCCTATGATGACCTAAGTCATCGAGCATATTTCGCTCATTTTGGGTTTTTATCTTAAAGCGGTTCCCGCAGTTCTTTCATCTCTCTGTATTGGATAATGGTACCCACTTGCTGACAAGGTCCTGTCTCTTAGTTTTGAAAAGCCTATTCACTTAGTCGACATTTCTTGTGGACTATTCTTCGAAGTCCACAGCCTAAGCATGGGACTTCTTTTCGCTTGTCTCGGCGAATCTTGTCCATAATGACCAGCAGGATATCCTCGTAATGTTCTTCACAGAAATCCTGGATGTTTACCCTGGGTGTGGCATCTGCCTCTTTCGGCGTCTTTTCTTTGGTTGTAGGTTTCGTGACAGTAGTCACAATAGGGCTTGTATTAGCCATTGCGCTCATTTTCATGAGAGTTATTCCCTAGTGTTGGTTCCTCTGATGGGGCGCCAACTTGTTGACAGACAAAAGAATAGTCAGGTCTTGTTTGATCCAAATAGGCTGTTATTCGGGTATGAAGTGCCTTGTTCTTGTACCAAGTGAATTTGTTTAGAGAACCCTGCACAAGGAATAAAACACCGTTAACCTTATCGTGGGAACGGATCCCACGATTAGAGTTTGCAAGATACCTGTATTGATAATAATTGCGTTCCTTTTATAGGCTGAATACCCCTTAGGGTTTCCGTATCTTTCGGCTCAAGATACGACTGATACTTTAGGGATTCGGTATTATCCTAGATGATTTAAATAAGTAAAGCATATATCTTATTTAATTAGGTTATCCTTAGAGATAATATGTGAGGATACTGCGGCCACAAACAGCATGCTGGTAGCCACGACCTGCGGGCCCAAGTAGCCGTCATCACGATACTGGGCCGGAGGTCCAGTATCAGTTACCAAGCCCATAATAGTATGTGTGGGCCGGGTCGGTCCATACTATACGTCATCATGTCCCCCCAGTCTAGGAAGTGTGGCCGTGGCCGGGACCGCGGTCACTTGAGCTCATTTACATAATTGGCAGGCTGCAGGTTTCACCAGAAGTAGAACATTTGGATGGCGCATCCGTCTTTTCTAAGTGTTTAGGGCTCATTAAACCCATTGAATGCTTTAGCAAGAACAAATGACCTTGAGTAATTATATGCATCAAACGCTAATGTATCTAACTTTGTTTCTGTGAAGCTTTCCAGCGAAAGAAACTACCATATTTGGAAGATACAGATGCTTTGTTTCATGAAAAGTCACACAATGGCTGATATCGTGTATGTATGTCCAAAAGCTTCTAGCACGGAGATCATGGACCAATATGACAGCCTTCTTGTAGGTTGGATTTTCGGTTCAGCAAGCGAGAATGTGCTTGATGCTGTCGTTAATCTTGCTTCAGCGAAAGATGTTTGGGACCAACTGAAATCCTTCTATGATACAACTGTTAGTCATCAACAAGGTATTTCTTGCGTTCAATAAATAATTAGAGTTGTTGTTACCCAGTATATTAATACACAGTAACAAAATTATTTTCTTTATCAAACAATGTTATTTAATTAGCTTAAATTACTACTTAGGGAAAGTTACCAAAAATGTAACAAATCTAACAGCATGGGTATCTACTAAAAATGAATAAATTAAGGTTTGAATTTTGAGTTATGTGGGTTCGGTTTTGAGAATTCAAAGAACACCTATTGTTTTTTCGGCAATTTGATGCGTAATGATACATGTCTCATTTATACCCGTACAATTCTTCAGTCTTCTTGTCAAATGCTCATAAAGTTGTTGACGAGATTTTATATAGATCACCTATAGTAAAAGTGGATATGATATTATTCAGTTAGCAGTTATACATCGTCCAGAAAGAATCTACAACCTTATCTATGATCTTGGGGAGCGCAAGAATCTTTATAGAATGATTGTAGATTCTTCTAAGAACAACATCTTGCACCTGGCTGGAAGGTTGGCGCCGTCAAGTAAACTCAATAACAGAAGAGGTGCAGTATTGCAGCTACAGAGAGAGCTTCAGTGGTGTGAGGTATATAGCGATCATAAGAAAGTGAATTTATATATTTATTTTGAAGCAGTATGAAGAACTTAAGCTAATCATACAGGAAGTCAAGAAAGTTGTCTTTCCTACATACATTACTCAAGACAACATTTTTTTGGAGACACCAGATATAGTGTTCACAAGGGAACATGAGAATTTGGTGAAGGATGGAGAGCAGTCGCTGAAGACCACAGCAGAGTCATGCAGCATCTCTGCCGGACTAATTACCACAATCGTATTTGCAGCAGCAAGTACAGTACCAGGCGGTAGCAATCAAGATACAGGCATTCCTTTGTTTACACAAGACTTCGCTTTCGCTATATTTGCTGTATCAGATGCAATCTCACTCTTTGCCTCCAGTACTGAACTACTAGTGTTTTTATCTATCCTAACGTTGCGCTTTGCTGAAAAAGACTTCTTAATCAGTTTGCCAAGACGAATGTTAATTGGTATATGTCCCTTGTTGCTCTCTGCAATTTCCATGATGATAGCCTTCGGTGCAACTTTATTCATTGTCTTTGGTCATCTAAAGCCATGGTTGCTTGCTCCAATTTGTGGATCCTCTGTCATCCTAATTTCATTTTTCTTTGTGCCACCACTCTCGCTCATAAAAGATCTTTTTCGGTCAACAAACATAAGCGAATTTGGCCCACGGAGGAGAGCTATGCGTGCTAGATTTAATCCGGATAACATAAGGTTTCTTTTTGGTAAATGGATAAAGTACAGATCTTAAATCATGTATTCATGATCGAGGGGTATTAACAGTATAACAATGTTGAATTATTCATGATCGAGGGGTATTAAGAGTATAATGATGTTGAATTAAAGACAATGTTAAATAAGTATCATGTTATTCGTGTCTAATAATATGTATTTTGACATGTTACATGTTGTACACCAATCGACTACTTTGAATCTGCATAAAATAGTCCATTGTCCATTTAGTAAAAGCTTTACTCTAATCTGAGTTATGTGAGTCCTATGTATGATCCAAAGAAAATGAACTCAGGTCAAGTTGCATATATCCTACTATATCTTACAAATAAAGCTGCACATGCCACAGGCACATAAATAGGGAGTAAATTTAATGAACTTGATTGCACCACTGAATATGAGTTGCATAACATATTTGGGTCAAAATGGGTCAGGTTATAATTTTTTTGTTAATCAAATAAATTTTGGTTTTGCGTTTATCTTTTTTTAGGCATTTCTTCAAATAAAATCGAAATTTTTACGCAGCTTAACAAGAAACTTAGCTTTACTATTTACACTCTATTGGCTTAGCTGGCATAAGAAAATTAGATTAGCACGCACCGTTACAAGCATCAAGTAATTTAACATCTCGTGGGCACAATCAACTGGTATAAATACCATTGCTACCTTTATTGATTCATCACCTTGGTGTGCTGAGATAAACACTGTTAACAGTGTTAAAAATCGATTTGACCCTAAAGATGGAAATATGATTAAAATGAAATCAATGGTAATGATTTACCTAGATTAACAGGTTATTGAATCTCCTTTTTTTATATCTCTCCCAGTTTTTTCAAGTGCCTGTCTCCTTCAAAATGATGAACTGATGACGTAATATTTGGTATACCAAGCCTCCGGGCTTCGGGCCACATTGACACTTGGGCTCCCTTGGCCTAATTGAGTAGTCATGGTCCGAAACTAAACCTACTCCTGCATTGGTTACGGCCCGGACCCAACAAATCGGACGCGGACCTAACTTTAGGGTACTTCCGTCCGCGGAAAGCACACGCGTCCGTACACATGGTTATTGCGGTACCTTGTCTGACAAGGGACCCTCTCCGGCCACTAACGAAACATGCGAAATATTAGGAAACCTTAATATTTCGTTCGCCTATAAAAAAGGTCCATCTGACACAATGAAAGTACAATTTTCTCACTCTATACTCTCTACTTTCTCTCTTTACCATGTTTACTTACTTCACAATTCGGAGTCTAAAGGTGGGTCCGTCCCCACTGGTAAGGCTAATGGTTTTTATGTGATTCGTGGCAGGAAATCGTCACTTCTCATTGTTCTAGTCCAAAACCAAAGCCAAAAATCATCTCGAAGCCAACCCAACACAGGATTTGAGCCAGATTAACACCCGACATGTATTGTATTAACAAGTGGCGCCATCGTGGGACCTCGAAGCAACCCCGTTTCTAAAAAAACTCACCATGAGCACTATGAACAACAAACTTAACAATTCCCACATCCGTGGGCGGACACACCTGGGGGAATAAAGTGGTCCACAAAATTCTCGAGGGACATGCGTCCAATGAGCCCTAAGAGAATTGTGCGACAAGAACTGCCACCAACTTTTGCCGCTTATTGCTGAAAAAATGCAAAAAGAAAAGGAGCAGCAAGATAAGCTCAAAGCGGTAAAGGCACGCCTACTTTACGGCAATGAATCTAGGAGAAATCCAAGAAACCATGAAGAGTCCCATTACTCCGAATCCAAAACGCCAACTGCCCGGACAGAGCCGAGAAGGAGGCATGGGCGCAAGCACTCCCGAAGCCCGTCACCAGTCGCCAGTGTCTTTAGAAGACTCAAACAAAACCCGACCTCCTTACTAGGCTCCGTCCGCGGAAGGAGGGAGGTGTGTTCAATAGGCTGGGAAGAAAAGAACCAGGAGCGTCTACACGCTCTGATAGTCACCACCAGAGTTCCCAAGCAAAAGGAACCGAGGTACCGACAATAAAGCATCATCATGAGGGCACATCGTCCCGAAAAACCAGCGGATATTTAGAGAGTGAAGACAGCGAAGGGGGTCACTGGAAGTCCAAATCAAAAAGGAATAGGTCAGATACCTACGAAGATGATCTCTCCCAGCCTTGGACGTGTGATGAAAGAAATCCTTTCATGACCCGGATCTAACATTTTGACTTCCCAAGGATAAGGATGCCTAATCATGTCAAGATATTTTGACTTCCCAAGGACGAGGATGCCTAATCATGCAAAGACAGAGAGATGGGTAATGCCAACGTGGTGCCACATGTTCAACTCGACGCTAACTGACAATGCTAGAGTCTGGTTCGACAAACTCCTAAAAGAATCCATTGATAGCTATGAAGATCTGAGGGAAGCATTTAAGGAAAACTATCGCCATCAAACAAAACACATTAAGGATCCAGTGGAGATACATCACATCAAGCAAAGGGACGGAGAGTCCACGGAGGATTTCATGGAAAGATACAAAGAAGAAGTCCTGGAAATGGAAGGAGCGCCGGAATGCATGAAGATCGTCGGATTCATGCATGGGATAACCCACCCTGAATTGATCAAGCATTTATACAAAAAAATCCCAAGGTCAATAGACAAAATGTACAGGGTAACTACGTCTTTTCTACAAGGGGAAGTTGCCGTATTCAGTCATGGCCGAAAGAAAGCACCCACACCATCGAAGCAACCAGAAGGGGGAAACAAACCGAGCTTCAAAAAGTGTTTCAAAAACAAGCACAGGTCGGGACGGGAAGCAGAACAGGTTTTCACTCCTTACAAAGACCCTAAAGGAAATTTTCACTTTAGAAAAAGAATTCAAGCTCCACCACCAATGGTAACCCCTGCAGAAAAAAGGGATCCAAACAAGTACTGTGAATTCCATACGGATACGGGTCACAGTACGACAAATGCATGCAGTTGAGAAGCAGGACAGATGAATGATCAAGCGGTAAGTGTCACAATGCATCAAAGAATAAGACAGAAGGAACAAGCCAAAGGCACCCAAGAAAGGGGAAACCGGCCAGAAAGGAAAGACCACTAGCCATCCTGATGGTCCATCATGGGAGAGAGTAGCCAAGAAAAAAGGTTCCAGAGTTTCTCTCCGGAGACAACAATCTATTTCCCACCTCTAGGAGACGAGGACGGGAACGGAAGGACCAATGATCATTGAGGCTGAGATAGGAGGGCACTTCGTGCACCGAATATACGTGGACGGAGGTAGACGTCCTAAGAGGACTTTCTCCCCCCTCCCCCCCCATACGAACATGATTCGTCAGGCTCTGGCCTGGAAATTAAGAAGCCGGATGTTCGGCTACCACATACCTATCTGGATTCAGTGGGGAAACCATATTTCCGCTGGGCCAGATATCCTTGCTAGTGAAAATAGGTGACGAAGAGCATTCCACTTCCGCATGGATTGAACTTCATGGTTGTCAGGTCACCATCCCAACACAATGGAATAATAGGCAGGCCGGGTATAAGAAAAATCCGTGCCATACCATCCACGGCACATGGAATGTTAAAGTTCCCAGTTGAAGGAGGAACTGTAACGTTACGAAGCAGCAGGATCATCCCAATGGAATGTGCAATGATCTCCGGAACCTAGCAACACGCCCCCGAGTTGGTTAAATTATAGAAGAAAAGATAAAGGGCAATTCATCTGGAATGCCCTGAGCAATACAATTAGCCATATTGGTCTACCCTAACAGAAAAAAGGAGCAAGGAACTATGTACTCTGCTTCGGGCAAAACCTTAGACTGTTTTCGCATGGAAACCAACAGACATGACGGGCGTCCCACGACACGTAGCGGAGCACCGTCTAAATGTCTGGGAAGGGTGCTTACCTATCAGACAAAAGAAGAGGGGGAAATTCACCGGAAAGGCATAAAGCAATCCAGGGAAAAAGTTGAAAAAATTGGTAGATGTCGGAATATGAAAAGAGTCCATTATCAAACTAGCAATCTAACCCAGTCATGGTACAAGAAACACGATGGAAGTTGGCGGAATGTGTGTGCTTTCAAAGATCTAAACAAGCATGTCCTCAGGAGGTTACCCAATACCGACAGATAGATGGAAAGTAGAATCTCTCTGCGAATACCCCTTCAAATGTTTCCTGGACGCGTACAAGGGGTATCACCAAATAAAAATGGCAAAGGAGGATGAGGAAAAAATGGCATTTATCACAAATCAAGGGATATTTTGTTATTCAAAGATGTCGTTTGGCTTAAAAAATGCCGGAGCGACCTATCAGCGTTTGGTAGACAAGGCATTCCAAAAGCAGATCGAACCTAGAGGTATATGTCGACGACTTGGTCATAAAAAGCCGTACGAAAGAAGAAATTATCTGCGACATAGCAGAAACATTCAAAACTCTCCGGCAAATAAACATGAAGCTGAATCCAAAAAAATGTTCCTTTGGAATGCAATAGATGTTCTTGGGCTACAAAGTGAATACTGATGGACTCAAAGTATGTCCGGACAAGGCCGACGCGGTCCTTAGCTTGCCATCTCCGAGATGCCTCAAGGACGTGCAAAAGCTGAATGGGAAACTAGCAAGTTTAAACATGGTTTTGTCAAAGTCAGCCAAAAAATCACTGCCTTTCTTCAAAACCTTGAAAAAGTGCACAAAAAAGAGTGACTTCCAATGGACTCAGGAGGCCGAAGCAGCTTTCAAACAAATGAAGAAGCTCATCGCAGAACTCCCAATGCTAACCGCACCTAAGGAAAATGAGGAGTTAATAATATATTTAGCCGCGGCCAAGGAAGCCATCAGTGCAGTATTAATGACAGAAAGGGAGGGCAAACAAATACCAGTATACTTTGTGAGTCGCGCCCTACGAGGGCCGAAGATCAACTATAACCCCATGGAAAAATTGGTGTTAGCTTTGCTCAGTGCAAGCAGGCGGCTGAAAAGATACTTTCAAGCACACGCAATCATTGTAATCACGGATCAGCCGATAAAGCAACTATTGTCAAACTCAGAAATCAGTAGGAGGATGCTAAAGTAGAAGTTCAAACTAGAATGATATGACATCCAATACAGGCTGAGGGCATCAATCAAAGGACAAATACTAGCGGATTTTCTTGTATAGATGGTTCCGGAGCAGGACTAATATTAACAAATCTGGAAGGGGCAGAGTTCACATACGCCATGAGGTTCAGATTTGAAGCTACTAACAATGAAGCCGAATTCCGGAGCCGGACTAATACTAACCAACCCAGAAGGGGTTGAGTTCACATATGCCATGAGGTTTAGGTTTGAGGCCACAAACAATGAAGCTGAGTATGAAGCGTTAATAGCCGGTCTCCGGATCGCAGAACAAATGGGTGTAAAAAACCTTCAAGCAAACGTGGACTCACGGCTTGTAGCCAACCAGGTAAATGGTTCTTATGTAGCAAAAGAATCAGGCATGGTTCAGTACTTGGAAAAGGTAAAAGGGCTCACAAGCAACTTCAAGGAATTTTCCATCAAGCAAGTACCGCGGAGCGAAAACAAAAAGGCGGACGCCCTAAGCAAGATTGCATCTACAAGCTTCGCGCATCTAAGTAAGCAAGTACTTGTGGAAGAACTGAAGGAAAAGTCCATAAATGAGAAGGAAGTCCTAGCCGTAGTAGAGGAGGAATGACACATGTGGATGACACCCGTATATGAGTACCTCACAAAGGAAATCCTTCCAGAGGATAAAAAGAAAGCAAAAGTGATACGTCACATGGCATCAAGATATACCGTGATCAACGGAACTTTATACAAAAAAGTATTTTTTGGGACCTTGGCTCTGGTGCGTTGGACCACTTTAAGCCAATTATGTCCTTAGAGAAATACATGAAGGATCCTACAGCATGCACTCTGGTCCTAGGTCTGTAGTCGCTAAGGCCATCAGTACATGCAGATGCCCAGAAGCTACTAAGAGAGTGTAATGATTGCCAAATCCATCGCCCTGTCCTAAGAAATCCGCAACAAAACTTAACCCCCATCACGTCTCCATGGCCATTCTATAAGTGGGGGATCGATATAGCCGGACCTTTCCCGGAAGGTCCAGGCAAAGTCAAGTTTTTAATTGTTGCCATTGATTACTTCACCAAATGGATTGAGGCAAAGCCTGTCGCGACTATCACGGGAAATCAAGTAAAGAAGTTCGTATGGGATAACATCGTCTGCAGATTCGGCCTACATGGGGAGATTGTGTCAGATAATGGAAACTAATTTTGTGAAAACCCATTCAAAGACTGGTGTGAGAAACTAAGCATCCGCTAGTGCTTCGCCTCCGTGAAACACCCACAAACAAATGGTTTGGTGGAAAGAGCAAACAGGAGTTTGGGGGAAGGAATCAAGGCTCGGTTGGACGAAAGAAGCAAAGACTGGATGGGGGAACTCTCACATGTCTTATGGGCACACCGCACAATGATCAAGTCAAGCAACGGAGAGACACCATTTTCACTAACATACGGCACGGAAGCGGTCATACCAGCGGAAATAGGCATGCCAACACTCCGGACTGCGGAAATAGACTTAATAAAGAATGATGAAGCCTTGGAAATAAATTTGGACCTCATAGAGGAAAAAAGAGAGCAAGCAGCAATTCGAGAAGCAAAAAGCAAAGCTAAAATGAAAAAGTACTACAACTCTAAAGTCCGCAGCACAAGTTTCAAACCGGGGGATATGGTTTACCGTAACAATGATGCAAGTTACGCCAAAGACGGAGGTAAACTTGGGGCTAAATGGGAAGGACCATATAAGGTCACATAATCATTAGGAAGGGGAGCATACAAGCTTAAGGATTGCCAAGGAAACGAACTTCCACGGACGTGGAATATTTGTAACCTTAAAAATGTTATATGCATGAAGTGTAAGCACCCGCCCGGCACGTATGATACTCCGGAGGGCAATGTTTTAATTTTCCTTATTTTGTAATGTCTTTTGAATTTCAATGAAAAAAGTGGGGATTAGCTACCCTCATAAGTTTAAATTCCTAAAATTATTTACTTTGCAAAGTTATGTTAATTGTCAAGATGCGCACGCAGGGAGCCACACTCCGCGAACATGTTACCCCGTGTAATAAAGGCTGAGTAACCTCAAAATTGACTTAGGTGTGTAAGAGGTATTGCAAACCCAGCACCGAGAGAATAACCTACAAATATTCATAAGACTATCTATTACGAACGTACAACAGTAATAATAAAAAGATAGCAGCATTATAACATGTGAGAAATACCTCTGTTATAAGACGGACGCACTAGCATCCACATAAAACACACGTCTAACATGACAAGTTAAAAACCGCAACAAAAAAGCCAACACACGGTCACGGTACAAAATCAAATGTTAAATATTACATACAGGCCGCAAACAAATATAGCCACACGCGGCCACGGCATACAAAAGCAACTGTTTAACTTACAATAAACCGTCATAGAAGACCACATACGGTCACGGCGTGAGTATAAACCTAAAGATAAGGAGCCTTCAGCTGAGGTACGGCAACAACACTTCCCAGGGCTTTGTCTGTGTCTTCTTCCTGATAATCCTCGACGGAGAGAGGGGCCACAGAAGTACTAGCCTCACCCATCCAAGTCTGGGAAGACAAAGGATCGGAGACTATATCAATCATAAGCTTACGGAGAGCTGCGGCATGTTTCTTTGCCCCCTCGACACGGTTATGAACATTTATCAACGCAAAGGATAGGGAGGTTTCTCCGACAATCGTCTTGTCACCAGCATGGTGGATGGGAACCGTGAGTTGTTCAAGGCACGGCTGTAAGTGCACAGCTTCCGGGAGGTCAGCAGCAGGCTCGTCCAACAGAAAACAATCCAGAACCTCATCCATCCCCGCATCCTTCTTAGACTTCAATAGATTCGCTAAGGGGAAGTCTACGTCCTCAAGGGCTTTAACCGAGTCAATATAATTTGCTTTGGCAGCCTTCGGGTTGTAAGCATCAACCACAGAAAGACTCCTCTCGGCAGACCCATGCTCATGACCAGCCTCCAAACCCGCCTGCATACCAAAGTCAATGGCCCGGCCTAAAGCGTGACCCAGAATACCTTGATACTCAGAAGACTTCAAACACTTGAGGAGAGCAAGTTGTACTCTATGGGCCAGCAACCACCTTCGTCCGGCCAAAGTAGTCAAGTAGGTGGGATAAAATTCCCCCTCCAGATGGCCAGAGACATCCATTACGTGCGCCTCAAGCTCGGCCACACGGTTGTATAGTTCTTGGGCCTGCTCCTCCTGCTGCACCTCCATCTTTTTCTTGAAATCTTAAAAGCCGGCATGCAGAGAAGAAACCTATAAAAACAAGAAAACCTCTAAACGACGCATAAACAAAAGTAAAAAATACATACAGAACAAAAGATATGGACATACCTCAGAGATAATCATATCCCGTTCCGATGTCAAGGAGATAATCTTGTCCCCAGCCTCGGTACAGGCCACTTTAGCATTTTCCAGTCCGGACGCAAGAGAAGTGGCATGGGAGTCAAGCAAGGAGATGTCATGATCCTTTTGTGCAATAGTAACCTTCAGCGCAGACACCTCCTCAGTCAAAGCAGACTTCTCCCCGGATAGCGAAGAAACTTAATCACGGAGACGGATAGCCTCCGCGGCCTCAGTCTTCTTCTCCGCTAGCTTAGACTTTAACTCAAGGATCTCCAAGCCCCTCTCTTCCAACAACTTACCACGTGCAGCATATTTAGCTATAAGTTTTTCTTTCAGCTCCAGTTCATGCTTTGTGCGTGATCTCACCTCCGACCCTAGGCATATTTGCCGCGTTGCCCTCACATTAAACTCTGTAAACAACTGATCCATCACTCAGCTCATTGTACGTAGATCGTAGAAAAGGACAGGATGCGAGCAACGCAGTCCACTAAAGTGCGGCAGGAAAAAGCATCATCCAGTAGAGAATCATTGGTAATGTTCCACTTAGGAACATACCAACGCTTCGCCATAGTAGGATCCACATTAGGAATCTCATAAAAAGAGTCATCCGAACTCTCCGATTCCTCATGATTGAGAAGACCTACAATCCATCCGCAAGGCTTTAGAATCCGTAGAAGGCCTGGTGAAAGTTGTAGCAGCAGCAACAGTATCTACCAGAGCACTCAAAGTACCGGAACTGAAAAGACGAACAAAAATTAATGACTAAGGAAAATCAAGAAAAATCAGGTAGCATTTAAGAGTAAGTATGTATACCTCTCCGCAGTAGCAAGGATCTGGAAGCTCCCTTGGGCAGATAAATCCACAAAGCCTTCACTTTCTTGAGAAAGAGGAACAACAGAAGGGGCAACAGGCTGTTCCCGAGCCAACAAAAGAGAGCTTTCCGGCATAATCTGCTCCAAATTAGCAAGAGTTTTGCCATCGGTACAGGAAGCAAGGGAAGGATGGTTCGTCCTCAACTTCTTAGCAGGGAGAGCGTCGCACTGCTTCACAAACCTTCTCCTTTTAACCTTTTTAGGCTGTTCTGAAACAACCCTTTCCTCACCCTGCCTAACCGCAATGGCATCCTCATCCGGATCCGCCAAATTCAGATAGGCGTCCTCCGAGGCTACATCCTCCTGCCTTTACTCAGTCAGAACGGGAACCTCCGCAGCCGCAGCAGAGCTGCTACCCCGAGTGGCGGGAATGGCGAGAGGCATAAAACAATCTTTGGTGCTCTCCAGCAACGTTACCTGATCAGCCCCCTTCCAAACCTCTACCGCCTGGACCTTCCGAGGGTCAGCAGTTTGAATGAAATCCAACAAACCCATATCTGCAAGAGAAACATCAAATGATCAGGACTTATAATAATAATAAAAAAAGAAACGCCGCCACAAAAAAGAAATAACACCCACCCGATCCATTGGAATACTCATAAGCCGGATAAGAATTGTCGTCAAAAGGGTAATACTTGCTCAAGCCCACCTGGCATAAAAAGCACTCCGGGTATCGATGAAAAGGAGCTTTATGGCTCTCAAGAAGCCTGACGGTCTCCTCTTAACGCGCAGTAAGAAGGGGAGCGAAATCTTTTTCAAGGATGCCCCCCGTATATAAAGGAATGGAAATGGGAAAGGCACAAGAATCAACCCAAAAGAATGATAGTCAGCTTTAATGGATCCGGCAGGTTTTTTGAAAGCAGGACGGAGCCTGTGGTAGAGCGCTTGTCAAAAGAAAACAATACGCCATCGCTAATAGCGTACGGTGTAACAGGCGCGGAAACACGGTGACGACCGGCGCAACTGGTTAAGAACACCACAGGCCAGAACAGTCAAAATGGGATACCCGGGCCGCACCAAAGGGAGACAATTAGGAAATATGTATACGGAAGTATTTGTGTACGGCCATAAAAAATTTAGTGAACGAAATCCTATAACCGCAATAATCAAAAATCCTAGTATATATGTTTACTTTACAGACCAGAAACTGGATAATGGTCTTATCACGCCCTGGAGCCGTAGGATGCACCCCGGCCGGAATATAAAAGGCCTCACAAAAGCTATCTACCATATTCCTAAGGTCATAATCGCATTATTTACGCAACAGCACTTTAGCATCGGAAGATGGATGAGGAATGTCCAAACCTAAGTTCGAAGAGACCTTAACACAAAAAGCAGGACGATGTGTCCGAAGCTATCAACAATGGGTTAAAAGTAGAGATGAGGAAATAAGGAACCGTAAAAAAAAGGAGGAGGTATTTATAACCCTTGGTATAAATTTATTTTTGACCCAAAGCCAGATGACACACGTGTAACACTCAATCACTTGATCAACCAGGTAAGATCCGCCTGGGAAAACCGTTTTAACCAGTTGTAAAAATGTTTTTTTCACCCCCCCCCACGTCATTCAGAAGATAAAAGGACAGCGTTGTCCACGTCACTATACGTACCAACTATCAGTAAAGAAGCTCAGAGAAAGTAATGACCGCGGAAGGGGCAAATCGTATAGCAATGAACCTGAAGTTCTAGCACTGATCATCGCAACGCGAAACAATGTCCGCAGGAAATATCATAGCAACTGGGGGGGGCTTAATGGACGTATAATAACATATACCATACTCTCCGGCTTGGCGCCACATTGACCTTGGGCTCCTTGTCCCACTGAGTAGTCAAAAGGGCCCGAGAACTAAACCCTCCTGCATGGTTACACGGCCCGGACCCAACAAACGGCGCGGATCTAACTTTAAGGGTACTCCGTCCGTCGAAAGCACACGCTTCCGTACACAAGATGGTTATGGCGGTACCACTTTCTGACAAGGGCACCTCTCCGGACCCACTAAACGCAACCCAAACATATTAGGAAACCTTAATATTCTCGTTCGCCTAATAAAAAAGGACCCTCTGACACAATTCAACAATCATTTTCACACTTCTACTCTCATATCTTCTCTCTTCATAATGTTTACTTACTTTCACGCCAGTCTACCAAGGTCGTCCCACGGTAAGGCTAACGGTTTTTATCTGATTATGCAGGAAATCGTCACTTCTCTTGCTCTAGTACAAAACCCAACGCTCAAATCATCTGGAAGCCCAACCCAACACAGGATTTGAGCCCAGATCTACACCCGACACATATTTTGTACCAACAGAAATAATTAGGCATATAATCTTCTGTCTCCATTCCAAGATGATCGGCTCAATGTTATTTTTAGATTTCTAAAGCTTTCTTCGAGGTGTCTAGCGGGGAAGGAGGCTCGAGACAATCAATCAAATTAAACATATGCGACAAGGGCTATGGAATAATTCATTGAGTGTGGTTTAAAATATGGGGGGAAGCTTATTGCCTGAGTGGCCTTCTGAGCAAGAAACTCTTCCTCGGAAAAATTAACACGCGAGTTTCTAAAATTTTGTTATGCACAACTTTATCATATTTTTGGCCATTTACAAAATCTAGCACAAATTAACGGTTGAAAAATAATATTAACTGAATTTGTAGAAATATTAAGTTGTATTCTTTTTATCATTTAACATTTAAAAATGTGAGTCGTGACATTTGTGATAACGAGTCATGTCCGGTTTACGTAACTTGTTTATACTATTATAAATAATTTTATTTAAATAGAGAATTGCATATATATCCATTCAAAAAATCATAATTGCATATATATCCTATCTAAATTTTTAATTACATATATATCATTCTGACACGTTAAAAATGTCAAATATATCCAAATAACCATTTTAGACATATTTAAAACAAAAAAATATCACAAATGGAATGTGCAAATTAATGAGAGTGATAGCTAGAATTCAAAGTGTTTGCTGGAAATTAAAGATAAAATGGTTGACAAGAGAGATGGGAGGAATATCTGTATGTGGTGTGATAAGTGGCATGACAATAGGCTGCTCATTGATAAAATCTCCAATAGAGACCTCTATGATGCAAGGATTCCTAAAATGATCAGCATTGATGACATGATTGATAAGGGTGTTTGGAAATGGCCTAATGAATGGAATAGTAGTAAATTTAAGGTGATAAAAATCAGGCCTCTTAGACTTCAAACTGGAATGATTGATAAAGTCAAATGGAAGGGTAAAGATAATACATTGGTTCCTTTTAACACCACACTGGTGATGGAGACTCTAAGTCAAAATTATGAAAAAAGTTAAATGGTATGAGATTGTTTGGTTCAAGCAATGTATTCCTAAGCATGCCTTTTGTGTGTGGTTAGTCATGAGAGGAAGGCTTCTAACTCAAGACAGAATTATGAAATGGGGTCAAGTTACTGGCCTATTATGCCCTTTATGCAGCAAGATATGTGACTCCCACTCTCACTTATTCTTTCAATGTGACTATGCTATAAAGATCCGGAAAGCAATGGCTGAGAAATTGAACTTAAGAAAGATTGGGTATAAGTGGGAGGAGATTATTTCTGATTTAATAGAGACAAAGAATGGGAACAATATTTGGAGTATGGTTAGAAGAACAAGCCTTGCTGTTGTGGTTTACTCCATCTGGCATGAAAGGAATAAAAGGATATTTACTAGGGAAAAAAGAAAGGTTACTGAGCTTCAATAGTCAGTTAATGAAGTCATCAAGCTTAAAATGATGAACTTAAGAGTAAGAGAATCTAATACTGTGAAAAAAGTTGCAAAAATTTGGGGAATCTAGTTTAAAAACCTCAAAGTATAGTGTTGTTTGAAGATAAATAGGTGTTTGAAATAACAGTTTTGGGAATGCATCAGTTACAGTTTTCTTTGTAACTGGTGGTGCTGATTATTTTGTAGACCTTTGCAATGGGATAATTCTAATATCTTGGAGTTTTGAGAGGTAGTGCTTCCTTATTGTCTATTGTTACCCATTTAGTTGTCCTTGGGAGGAACTGATGGGTTCTTTGGGTCAATTTGTGAACCTATTCTTATATAATGTACCATAAGGAAGGTTGTCCCA
>BQNB010008606.1:0-84511 GCA_026074375.1 Tanacetum coccineum | reverse complement strand
AAAAACCCGCATTTAATATCTTTGTAATTTCTTTTCTAGCTCCTTGCTAGTTTATAAAATTTTGCCGTTCAAAAATTTTTTTTAGATTAAATAGGATGAATTGTCTGTTAAAAAAAGGGATGAATTGCCAATTTAGTTTGGCGAATACCTTTTCTATTAATTATTCCTATTTTTATTGGATCATATTAGTTAGTAGTTTTACTTTTGACCATTTTTCTTGCTAGTGAAAAGTAGGAATGATTACTAACAAAAAAAGGAATGATTACTAACAGGTAAAGTGATTTTTTTTTTCTTCTGATTATTTAGGTTTTTGACTCGACATTGCGAGCCAACTAATTCCATTAACCTAATAACAGAACTCATTCATGTGTGATTATTGTTTGCATAAGTGACTTATAATCTGCGTATTTGTTTATTGGCTATCAATTATTTATTTCAATTTTAGCATACGTGATTAATTTTATTTTGGTTTCTAAACAATATATGCTTCATCCGTTTCAAATTATGCCTTTTTTTTCTTTATCCATTTTTTCTCAAAAAAATGGTGCATTTTTGAATTTCACCCGATTTAAAACTTCAAAAATGAAGATATTATTTGAGATGGAATAAGTGATAAATAACGAGAGTGAAAGTAAAGATTGTGATTATGGAACGTTTTTATAGCAATTCATAAGCATCTTTTATTTTTTTATGTGGCTTAATACGGGGACCCATTTGTAATGTTATGTATAATAAGTGTAGTGTTATATTGAGAACTCATTTTATGTGCAGAACTTTATATAACTTTTTAAATCATTTTAAGTCTTTGGATGAGATAATCAATGGTTGTAATATAAAGTGACATAAATGCTGGAAGGATATCTAAGGTAGTTTGATAGCAACACAGGGGTATTAGTGTAATTGTACATTCTTTTTATCCTCACCAATTAAATAGAAAAATTAATATGAGATTAACTAGTACAACCAAAACACGTTCTCTCTCTAGGGTTTAGTTTCTCCTTCATCTAAAAAAACAATCGCCGCCTCTCTAAAAATAAACCGCCTCTTTATAAAAAAAATCAGATTTGTGCAATCTGATCAAGAGCATGAATTCAGATAATTCTCATTGATGGAAATGTATTTTTTATTTCGATCACCGGAGTTTCAGATAGTGCTGGATTGTAGCCGGGTTCATAGAGTCGGGTTGTTAGCACGGGGATTAGAAAGAGAATAGACGGCATTCAAATTGTCACAATAAACAAGTGATAGCATTGGCTAGAGGGGTATGAAGTTCACTTAATAGATTACGTAACCACAAGTTTCAGCAACCGGCTTGGCAACAACCCCGATACTCAGTCATCATGCACTAGAACGAGAGAGAGTAAATTAAGCGCTTCGATGACCATGAAGAAGATAGTCCAAGAAAAACCACAAATAACCAGAAGGTTTTGATACCGACGAGTCGTGGACCAACCCGCCCAATCCCGCATCTGATTAAGCCACTAAAATGACGATGTATGAGAGGAAATAAAGCTGTAATCAATAGGACAACAATGTGCCACGCACATACCGAAGAACCTCTGAGAGCAGAGCGATGAGGCTCTCGCACAGATAGGGTCATCATAAAGCGAGACACGAGACCAGCTGAACAGCATATTAAATGTCAGTCCCAGGTAAAGGTGAGATACTTAGTAAAATGCCCCCAGGGCAATGTTCTGCAATAAAATGTTGATGTCAGAATTCGGAGCACCATGAGCGGCGATCTACTACACACACACACACAAGCGGGAGTGATATCGCGCTCGCTGTCTATCGTCATCTGTGGACACTGCCGCTTGCAGAAATTTGGAGTCCCGTGTCCACAGTTGACGACACGGTTTACAAAATAACATAACACCAGTCCCTATCAAACCTCCGTCGCAAAACTATTTTGTTGAGATATGAAACATCCCCGAGAGCATTACGAGTCTCAGAAAGGCCCAAGAAATAATTAAGTGAGCCCAAATTCAGCATGGAGAACTCTTGCAAAGAAAATAAAGTGATATCCTGATGTAACAGATAGAAGAGATGATTCAAAACAAAATCGCACAACGAATAAAAGCAAGTAAGCATGTCCTGCCCCGTGTCTGTAGATAAGAGAAGAGTCACAGCGACTATGATGAAACCCAACCCGAGCAGCATAAGCCGCAAATCTCTGAAACCAGGCCCGAGGGGCCTGTTTAAGCCCATAAAGAGATCTCTAGAGAAGGCAAACATGATCTGGATGCTGCGGATCCCGGAAACCAGAGGTTGGGCATGTTACAGTCCTCAGATAACGATCCCATGTAAAAAGGCATTCATTGCCATCAAGCTGGTGTAACCGGCCAATGTCTAGAAAATGCTAGACATGAGTACTGTCCGACTAGTAGCCGGTTTTGACAACCGGACAAAATGTCTCATCCACATCCAAATACCTGCAAGTTGAGTGCTACCAATATTGGCCACAAGACGAGTCCTTGTACCGACTGAGTGTACCATCAGCGTTCTACATATGCCGAAAAAGCACATAGAACGAACAAAGTTCCGCAGTCCGGTGTGCCGAGGCACAAGAATCCAAGTATTATTTTTTTAATTAAAGCAGTATATTCATCAAGCATAGCACGATACCAATTTGGGTCACGAAAAGCAATTGGATAGGACTTAGGAATAGGTGATATGGTGGACACGTGTAAGTTAAAACGTTGAGTGGGACGATTAGTACCGACACGAAAGCGAGTGACCATGGGGTGAGTCGAGGTGGGATTATTGTGGTTGTGTGTAGGAATAGTTGTTTCAGTGGATGCGTTTGATATGGGCTGGACGTTTGGTGAGTGGGGAAGTGGTGCTGATACTCATGTGTTTGGTGAGCCGGTTGGAGTGGGCTTCGTGGTGGACTGGGTGGAGCAGCAGTAGATGTTATAGTGGTGGTGGGAAGTGGTGATGCAGAAGTGAGTTTGGATATGATGTGTTGATGTATGATGTTGGGCGAAGTGTCCAAAAATGTGTACGAGGGTGAGTCATGAGGAGTCATAGATCCATATGGGAAAACTGTCTCATCAAATGGGGGGGGGGGGGGGGGGGGGGGGGGGGTGTTTACATGACGGGATAATAATGAATTTGTTTCGTGTTTAAGTCTAGCATCTAAGATATCCGCGGTGATTTGTCCGGATATCCTAAAAAAAAAAATTGCGGAGTGGAGCCCGTTCAAGTTTGTGATATTTGTGTGAAGATGAGTATACAAAGCAACCAAAAAACACGAAGACCCAATTTCTGTGTTGTTTTAGAAAGCGAGTGTGAGGTATATTCATTGTTGAAGGCGGTGGAGGGTAAATGGTTCAAGAGTAGGCGCCATGTGAAGAGCTTCAACCCTAAAAAAGTAGGTGGCAGTGAGCTAGGAAAAGTAAATTTACGAATCATGATGTTGATGGTCGTATCATCGTTTAATTTTTCCATTTTGTTGTACGTCCTATGGACAAAGAGAAACGAATGGAAATCCCATTGTCACAAATCTTTTGTGAATGGCAGTATTGTCAAACTCACCTCCCATGATCACATTGCAAAAGATTTATGTCACAATTAAAATGGTTCTAACATAAACACTGAAAGTGAATAAATTAAGACAACACATCCACTTATTCGTAAAGTGTACACCCATAGTAATCAGTGAGAAATGATCAAGTAAACAAACATACTATTTAATACCCCGAAAACACTATAAAAGGAGATATCCATAAATCAGAATGGATAATATCATCAAGGAGCCTTAACAATAGTTTCTGAAAAGTGAGAAAGGAAGCCCACGTGTTTGCCAACAGACAACATGAGCAAAGCACGTAAGAATGTGTCCCTAATTACATGAAATTAAATTATAAGAAACCCCTAATGAACGTAGCACTTCACTTCCCCGGATGACCAAGTCCGTTGGTTGCCATAAACGTTTGCTGTCCAACCAGAAAAGCTTGAGGTACACGGAGACGTGACTTGGATAAAGGAGACACCCGTGCTGTCACATCCGAGGAGAATTTGACGGTGTCCAGAATCCTTTATAGAAAAACCCAAGCTCGTCAATTCATTGTACAATTATTTACACTACAAAGAACGAATTGACGTACAGAAAAATAAGTTTTTGTATCGTGTGGGGTGGGGTGTAATTCGAGTTTGTCCATTGCAGAGTGAAGAGTTTTCGACTGTCTAAATCGAGGGAGTTTCTATATTTAGGGTTTATGGGGGATCTGGAGTGAAGGCCTGATACCATGTAAATGTGTATTCGTTTATATTGATTGAGATAAATACAATATGATACATATATAGTATGCATAATGGGCCTAACCTAGTTACATACAAATACAAAGAAGGCCATGGGCCGTATAGACTGTTAACAAAAAGATCATTTAAAATATCTTAAATGCTGGAAGGATATCTACGATAGTTTGATAGCAACACAGGGGTATTAGTGTAATTGTACATTCTTTTTAACCTCACCAATTAAATAGAAAAATTAATATGAGATTAACTAGTACAACCAAAACACGTTCTCTCTCTAGGGTTTAGTTTCTCCTTCATCTAAAAAAACAATCGTCGCCTCTCTAAAAATAAACCGCCTCTTTATAAAAAAAAATCAGATTTGTGCAATCTGATCAAGAGCATGAATTCAGATAATTCTCATTGATTGAAATGTATTTTTTATTTCGATCACCGGAGTTTCAGATAGTGCTGGATTGTGGTCGGGTTCGTAGAGTCGGGTTTTCGTTTACCCGCAACGGAAAAGCCCCCCCCCCACCAGGCAGGCTGCCACGGGTCATAACGAACTCTTCGTCGGTTTTCCAGATGGCTGCCTGATTGTCGCCGGATCTGGTCAATTTTATATACATATATTTTTTAAGCATGATTTCTTGATCTTTCTTTGTTAAGTTTATTTTTTTTCCAATTCGTTTATGGTTCGTTATTTGAAATCATTTTGTGATTCGTTTTATTTTTTGTCCAAACTGAAATGGTTTGCGTTGAACATGCTTTTGACATTTTGGCTTTAATTTCCTTCAATTATTGGTTTAATTAAATGTTTTTGATTAATTATATATACACGTAGAATTGAGATTATTTGTTTAATTCCTTCAATTTTCAATATGTGGATGACAGCCTTACTGTTCATGTTTTCTTCATTTTATGACTTTACATATATGCTATACAATATTTAGAAGGCGGAATACATGTTGTATAGGAAACATATAAGCACATGAGATATTTTGACTAGTTAGTATTTGGTGATAAGTAATTTATGTGATATATGCATGGTTGGTTGCTGTTTTTGTCGTCAAAAGGCTTGTTTGGCAGCGGTTTTTTACTGTCAAAAGAGCCTGCTTGGTTGCTTTTTTGTTGTCTAAACGCGTTGTTTGGTTGTTGATTTATGATGTCAAAACAAGGTTGTTTTGTTGCAATTTTTTTGCTGCCAAGAGCACTTGTTTTGCTGCTATTGTTTGTCATCAAAACAGGTTGTTTGGTTGAGGTTTTTTTATGTCAAATCAGGGATGTTTTGCTGTTGTTCTTTGCTGTCAAAATGCGATGTTTGGTCGGGTTCTTTGGTCAAAATATGAAGATTTAATGTTGTCGTTCTTGGTTGTGTTGACAACATCTGGATGGTATGTTTTGAATAATTATCGTTCAAATTTGTTTCTTTATAAATAATAAATGTGCATATGTGTTATTTTCATTTCTTTTTGGCATAATTATGATTATAGATTCGTTTTGACTGATGGCATGGAGATTATCCACCTTTTCATTGATGCCAACACCATCAAGATCATTGTTTGCTAGCATTAACAGGTACATTTTTGCTTGTTTGTTGTTGGTTCATATGCTGGTAATATTCTGCTTATGGTTAATAAAGTTTGTGTTTTTTATAAAAAGATGCTAATTAGTAATGTTCGTATTTTATAAAATATAGTGAGCAAAATCTATTTATCAGCAGAATTAAGAATTGGGTCTGTTGGTGTTGTGAATATGTGTTTTAGGGTGATATAAAATTAATTGAATGATGCATATGTGTTTTAGGGTGATATAAAAATCAAAAGAAAGGTGCATTTGTATTTTATTGCTTATATAAAATCAATTCAAAGGGTGTGCATGTGTATTAAGGTTGATATAAAAGTGAACTGAATGGTGCATATATGTTTTATGATTGATAAGTTTTCATTATGAGTATGACTGATCCTTCTTTAATAATTATTTTTTTGAATATGTTCATATCAGATTAATAAAGATGAAGATGCTGATAAATTAGAGACCAAAGATGATGTTGAACGGATATAGACATGAATGCACACAAACATACATGAAGATAATTTGCGGCTTTTAAATAAATACTATTGGTGCGTATGTGCATATGTGGTTTGTTGCACAAGTGTATTAATGAATTTCATCTTGCATATGTGTCAAAATACAATATTTTGACAGAAAGAAGACATATTCTGACACATTATCGCATCGTGCATATATGTTCTTGAAAGAGTGCACATATGTTTATGGAAGATTGCACACATGTTTTTGAATGAAGAGTGCACATATGTTCTTGGAAGATTTCACACATGTTCTTGAAAGAGTACACATATATTCTCGAAGCCATGCATACATGTTATTAGAAAACGTGCACATATGTTATAATGAATTTGAACACATTTGTTTTTAGATTGTATTATACTTGATATCAAATTTTGTATGTGATATTTATGTTTTTGGTTTGTTATAAATTTAGATGTCTTATGTATAAAGTTCATATTGTTGGTTTTTAAACTTTGAAGTTTACGAAATTTAGACTAAAAACATACGCGATATTACTTTCTTAAGCAAAAAAAACTTCAATGCTTAAAAAAATTATATAAATGAACATATAAATTTATGTTTTATATAAATGAACATATAAATTTATGTTTTTTAAGGAAACATATATGTACCTATTCTTTAAGAAAACTTGTTTGTCGGAGAAAAAAAACTTTAAGAAAAAATATTTTTTTTAATTCCGAAAATTAGTGATTTAAAAATAAACATTTTATTAATTGAAAACTTAAAAAAAAGTAAATTTTTTTTTCTAATTCCGAAAAATAAGTGATTTAAAAAACGTTTTTTCTTTAAAAATAGAAAAAAAAGTAAAAAATATTAGCCGTGCATAAATAAAGTAACGGTCAACATTCATCATTAAAAGTCAAAACATTTATTAGTTATTAATTGTATTGGCATAAAAAATATGATTGACTAATATACCATTTTCAATAAAATGAAAACACTTAATATTTACTAAATTTTGATTGGTTGAAAAGAGTTATGTAAAGTTATGTGTTTAAAATGGGTTCTCAATATAACGCGCCCCAGTATAATAATTACTCTATAATACATTTCACAAATGGTCGGTGGCACTGTAGCAGCTACAGTGCTTGCTACAGTGCTACAGTACCGGCCCAAAAACTAGCCCAAAATTTGGCCCAAACTAAAAAAAAATAATTACAAAACGGACCCTCAACTTTTAACTGTTTACGACTTTTTTACATAAATTTTTAAAAAATAAAATAAAAAAGGCCCCTCAAGTTTCTTTTATTCGCAACTTTTTTACATAAATTTTTTAAATAAAAAATATACGGACAAAAATGCTTCTGAACCACGAATAAAATGAGACCAATATTGATATTTACCAAACCGAAACTTGCACAACAACAATGCAAAAAACTTAACTCCCGCGGCAACGCGCGGGGTAATTACCCCCTCGTTATATACATGTCACATTTGACCTCAATCCCTTACACATACGAAGGAAATATCGTATTAACAAAAAGAACAATCTAGTGTGAACAATCTTGAGCTTTTGTAGTTACTCTGTACTAAAAATGTTTTGTTTGCTTTTTAGAGGTTTTATGTCTTTATTTGCAAACCATGTCTGCGGAAGAAGAAGTATATCTGATGTTTTTGTCTGAAACAAAGAAGAAGTGAAAAGTGTGAAGCGGAGAAACTTGAAAGGTTATATCTTATATTTGGAAGAAGTGAGAAGTGAAACGAATCACTTATCTCAGAAACAAACAAAACCTCTTTTTTCGGTTGCAGACATGTGTAGACAAAAAAAGGTGAAAATGGCTTTAAAAAAACAAATGACACCGTATTAGGGATGGCAACGGGACGGGTTTGAGGCGGGGCGACCATCCTCATCTCCAAACCCAATTACTAAAGTTCTTCTCAAATCCGCCCCGATCCCCGTCGGGATTTAATTGGGGCGCCCCGTCGGGGCGCGACGCTCCCCCAAACTAATCGGGGATCTTATCGGGGTGTTCACTTTAGATGCAATTCTCTACCATATCCGCACTATTTCACATTTTTACTATTTTTACACCGTTAACAATAACTTGAAGAATTAAAAACTTATTAATAATCAATTACAAGCAAGATTTATTAAGGTTTCAACAATAATATCATACATAAATAATAATAAATTACATACAAAAAAGTTATAACTTAAAAATATGACATTCAACAAGTTTCTATAATAACAATTTTATAATATTACAAATATAAAAAAAACTTTCAATTAAATAGTAACAAAATACTATATAAATATAGATATATTTTTATATGTGTATATATTAATCGGGCGGGGCGGGGATGTTATTCCCCACTTTCGCCCCAAACCCGATTAAAAATCTCCGTTTAATCCCCAAACCCGCCCCGTAACCCGATAAGTATGCCCCGCCCCGCCCCAATTATTTCGGGTTTCGGGTTCGGGTTTTGTTGCCATCCCTACACCGTAGTGTCTATATTTGAACTGTTTTCTCATTGTGGAACGTTTTATTAAGCTTATAAGTGAAGCTATCAACTCGGTTTGGTTCTTATTTGTGAGTTCTTTGCATAGAAACATATCTTTAACTTTATGCTTTTCATCATTCATTTGAAGGAAAGTTTAGTCTGGTGCACATTTATCTATTCCGTAAAAATTCATGTCCAGACAAAAGAGGCGAATATCTAGTTTTTAAGATAAAAAAAGTGATATTGAGACAGAAAAATCTACAAGATCGAAAATGAAAAAAAGCCATTTTCGCCTCCTATGTATAAAAATAAACAAACATACTTTTTTCACTTCCTATTCACGCTTGCAGACGTGAAATGAAAAATAAACGCATTATTTTTCATTTCCTATTCCCGGCTGCAAACATAAGAGCAAATGCACTTCTTTTATTTATTTTTTCTGCTTGCAAACAAAAGTGAAAAAAAATGACTTTCCATAACAAACAATGCCTTAGAGCATCAAGTGCTATCACTTTTGCTCGACGCTATTCAGACTGGCTCGGTGCCATAGCGCCGCCACCATACCGACCCCCTTTGCGCCAACGAAATCGTGAAGCCAATGGCTTGAGCCAAAAGACGGGAACATTGCATTTATCACTCCTCCTAACGGTTATTTACAAAAAAATTATGTTTTTTTAAAAGTTATACATTTTTACATTATATAAACCTCCTTTACAACAATCATTTTTTACACACTCAAAAGATGTATGTTGATGACTAAAGCGAAAGAATGCTACAAAAGAGGTGAAAGAAATGAATTGTTCTAGCAACTCAGCATTTCGGGGTTATCATATAGAGAATGCTTTCAGAAAAAAATCATCAACATTGCAAAAGAGGAATATAGATAAAAATCTAGACGACGATATGTAGTCGTTTACGTTTTTCTTTTCGTGTCTTTTTCATATAATTTAATTTTCGTATTTTAACTTGTATTTTTATTTTAATGAATAAAAAATTAGCTGGTTTAAATTTTTTTATCAAAAAAGGTAGATTTACATTGATATCCTTGCAAAATCCTTAAATTGCATCAATATAATTTCAAAAATTGTAATTACTTCTATATACTTAAAAAACTTTATAATAGACATTTATATCTAAAACTGCATTTTCATTATATTTAAATGAACTTAATATTAAAAAAAATGTTATATAACTATTATTTTAATTGTTATATTACCTTTTTGCCCACTTGTAACAAGTACCTTTTTGCTCACTTGTAACAAGCGGTAAAAGAATAATTATAGTAAAGAAGTAAATTACGTTAGTCATGCGTTTGGTTTTGAAACTTTTATATACTGTCCAAAAACACCATTATTTTCATCAGATTATAGTATTGTTCTTTCATATTCTGTTACACACTTACTACCAATTTTCTTTAATCATCTAGAGTTAAGATCAACATAGACCCATTATTTGTCATAGATCCAATGAATCAATCTCAACCATCTATTTTTTCATCAAAAAATAAAAAAAACCCCACTTTCTACTCTTTTTTAAAATAAAATATATTACAAACGGTAAATCGTCACAGCACGACAAAAAATACACCAACGCGACGAGTATTTTTTTTATCTTTCAGTAAGACCGGGTTGACCGATAATACTTTCTAGGAAACTTTTTTTTTCAATTTTTTTTAAGTCACGAATTGCGAAAATCATATATGATCGTATAACGAATCATATAAATTCGTAAAAAACGGATCATATATGATTTCATAAATCATTATATGATTTTCATAAAATCATATAAGATTCATAAAAACATATAGTGATTGTGATTCCGACGAACATTTTTTCAATTTTGTTTTCAAGTCACGAATTGCGAAAATCATATAAGATTCTGATAAGACAATCATATATGATTTCGTAATAACGAATCAAATATGATATCATAAAATCAAATATGATTTCATAAAACGTAAATGACTTCATAAAATCGTATATGAGCGTCATAAATTTATAAAAAAAAAGTTCCGTCGGCAAGTAGCATATGTCAGCCCCTCTATAGAAAGATAATTTAATTCTCGTCGCGATGGTATGCTTTGTTTTGCGTAACGATTAACAGTGTGTGAGATATTTAATTTTTAAAAAAGAGGTGAAAAGTGAGTTTTTTTATTTTTGATGAAAAAATTGAGTGGCTAGGATTGATCCATTGGGTCTATGACAAATATTGGGGGTCAAATACAAAGACGTCAGGTGGGTTTACTTTTTTCCTCAATGAGCTTATACATTGCCTAATTAAATGAATCATTTGGCTTCCGTCATAATACATGACTGTTAACATCTACGAAGAATGGTTATTTTTAATGGCAATATCAATTGCAGGCAAAACTCTTTCGGATCTTGATTTTGTTTAATGAGGGAGGGGTAAAAAAGTAATAAGACATGTTAAATTTCTTTTTTTAAAAAACTATTATGTTTATTCTATTTAAATATGTTTTTGGATATATATGTGTATTATTAAATTTTAAAAGGATATTCAAGTAATTATCAAATTTGAAAGGATATTCGTGTAATTGTTAAGTTTTGCATGGATATATATATGTAAATGCCCCTATTTAATATGAAATGTAATGATAAAATAGATAAATTGAAATGAATTTATGTTTATGAGTTGAAAATGTTAGATGAACAAGCAAAAGAACCTGCGCGTTGCGGCGGGGCTAATTTTTTCCCGAATAATTTTTTTTTACGTTTCGGGGTTTTTTTTTGGCGATGCGTTATGGGCGGAGCTAATTTTTAATATTTTCTTTTTTGTATGATTCGGGGAAAAAAATTGCGTTGGACGGGCTAATTTTTTTCTCGCATATTATTTTTTTTATTTTGGGGACGGTTTTGTAAATTTTTTTTTACTGGAATTTTGTGTAAGAAAATCGAAATAGTTAAAAGGTGAGGGTCCTGTTTTGTATTTTTTTACTTGGGCCAGATTTAGGCTATTTTGGGGTATTGTTTTTTTTGGCTAATTTTTTACCACGCTAATATTCCTTTCATTGTACGATTCGTGAAATATTTTTTTTGCGTTGGGACGGGTAATTTTTTTCCCGAATATTTTCTTTTTTGGGAAACGTACGATATCTTTTTTATTTTGGCCGATGAAATATAAAAAAGTTGTGAAACAATAAAAACTTTGACGTTTTTTTTTGTTAAATTTTTGACGTGAATTTTTGTGTAAGAAAATCGTAAATAGTTAAAAGGTTGAGGTGAAGGTTCCGTTATATTGTATTTATTTTTACTTTGAGAGGCCAGATTTCAGGCTAATTTTGGGCTAGTTTTTTTTTATTTTATACTTTGGGCCACATATAATTGCGAATTTATGCAGTATTGTCGACAAATGTTATATTAGTAAATAATTTTTTTTATATGCTTATTGTTGGAGCCCTCATGTTTAAAGTGTTTTTTTTTTTTTGCTATATGTGTTTTTTTAATAAAATGTGTTATACGTTTGTTGACCATATCGACTATTTTAAAGTTATTAGGTATCGAAGATGTTTCCGCGTGTATTTTTTTTATCTGAATAAATCGAAACTTTTGTAATATTTTTTTTCCCTCCTACTTTGTGCATAAAATTAAAAAAAAAAAAAACTAAAAAACTAAAATCGGGCTGGCCCAAAATGGGAGCCCGATACTGTAGCACCTAGCCCACTGTCAAAACGACAGTGGATTAGTCGGCTAATGTGTATATTTATAATATCCGTGAAAAACGACAGTGTATAGCGACAAATAATTATATGTGATTCTTGTTCGACCTTTGATGCAAAGCGTGTTTTTTTTGAAGTTAATATAGTGTGTGTTTTTGAAAAAATGACGAGTTTAAAATTGATAAAGCTTAAAGTGTATTAAGAGGTACTTAGAGGTAATTTAGGCAAACTATATTAATTTATGTTTCAAGATTTAAAATTAAAGATTTCAAAAAAGCACACACTTTTCATAAGTAATAGAGATATAGGAATAACTAATGTAACAAAAGAAAAAAAGGAGAAAAGTTCAAAGAAAAAAAGGAGAACACTATTATACTCTCATCTGCAAGGCAATTTAACAGAAAAACTAACGGAGGTTAAATAAAGAACCGCAAGTGTTATATTTGCATATTTAAGGACTAAGAATCCTTGTTCTTCTTAATATGTTGTCGTATCTTATGAGATTTATGATAGTATCACCTAGCTAATACACATCTAATGTTACATTAATAAAACTAAATATTAGGATATTTGCAATACGTACGAATGTTAATATAAATCGATCATGATGTGTATCATTGATACACAAAAAAGTCTTTCATAGATGACTCAATATGGACGGTGGCCACGTAATTTGGTGCATAAATTCCGTAGTATTTCTGTTGTGTGTGAGCGAGAAAATGTATTTGTTTATTTCTTTTCATTTATTACTTCTTTTAAATTTCAGATATAACTAAAGTTATAAATTGCGTGAGGCATGATGTGGTGGTATGATCAAGCCTTAAGTTTTAGGGCTAACGCGAAGCTTTTGCGTTTTTAAGACCTGGATTAAGGCGACACAAAATATGAAGATATTTATATATTTATATCATATTATATATATATCACGTTTACAAAAAGCGTTGTACATAATGAATAAAGTTATCAAACTATCCTTATGTAATCTTATTCATTTAGAGAAAATAAAAATTATCGGAGTTGAAACCAAAAAACCCGCCACGCCTCACGCCTTACCGCGCCTTTTCACGCATCATCTCACACTACGCCTAGAGCCGACGCCTTAGTCTATTTCATAACGTGAAGATCACGCCTCGCACCTTGACCCACCTTTTAGAACCCTGGATATAACCTTCACTTTTCTCCACTTCACACAAATCCTCCATCTCTTTCTATTAACCTATATACAAAAGATGGAGTAACAGTAACTGCTACAGTGTTGGGTTACCAAAATCCGGCTGGGCTTACTCAGGCCCGGTAGTATTGCTTTTTTTTTGGTCTGTTTTTTTATTTCTGATCCACCCTTCTTTTGAATGATCATACTAGAACCTTCCCGACTCCCACACGCAGTCAAATTCTAGAGTTTTACAGGTGATAGATAAACCATCAACCACAACTTCCTCAACAAGATTCAAGAAAGGGTTTACCATCGGCCTTGGGTTTCATTATTCTGAAATGAGATTTAGCAATAGTAATGTGTTTTCCACTAAAAGGAGAATTAAAGGTATGTTTCCGTTATTGATTTTGGGTGTTATCAATTTGTATTAATGTTTTAAAAATGTCATCGTTTTGTATAAGGTTATTAATTATAATTTTTTTGTTTTTAGAGTAGAATCATTCGTAGTTGCATATTTTGGAATTCTACTAAATCAAATCACCTTAAAGTAAGTTATCAATCTTAATTAAATTATTTATTTTGAGTGTCCTTATATATCCAGGGTTTTTTTCCGGGTTTGGTTTTTAATTATTGTTTTTGTCTGAAGATCATAGAAGTTCATGCTCTTTTCATGTTCGTATTGCTGGATTACATAAAAAGTGTTGATGCTTACAATGTGTTTGACGAAATTCTAGAGAGGACTCGGTGTGTGCTAAGTTTTCAATTTCTATTTTTCTGATACTTCAAAAGTCAAAGTCAGTTATGAGTTTGGGTAAATGTTAGATACTGGTGAAATTAGTGGTATCACATGAACGCATACCAATCATGGTTAAGCAGTGCAATGATTTGATATAAGCTACGTAAGTTTCACGTTCGACAAAGCAAGATGTCCAAGAAATTAAAAAAATGTGCAAGCACCTTTAGAGGTTGTTTAGGTTGGTTCACGATTTGTGATATGTGATGAAATTTGACATTGTGACATGTATCAGTTATGGTATATAGATAGTCCCTTCAGGAGTTATAACTTAATATTGATCTCAACCCACTTCTATTATTCATCGTTGACATATCATTTTTGTACTCACTATTGATCTCAACCCACTTATATTATTCATCATTGACGTATCGTTTTTGTTGCAGCCATCAGCTTATGCACGGGTACTCATTGGTGTCAGTCATTCAGGTCTTACCAACGATCATACTATCTTCTTTATGCTGATCATCTTTTCCCTGATGTTAAGAAAAGGTAATGTATCTGCTTCGCATACGAGTAATCAACTCTTCTCATGATTATTATACATTATGGTAAAGCTAGATAGTGCATTAAGGTGGCATAATGATCAGCTTTATACATTTTCTTACATAATATTATGAGTTAGAGGATTTTCACAAAAAGAAACACAAATTCTATTTTTCAGCGATGCTATTATTTTTTTTTATTGTAATTTACAAAATTTATTAGGCCAATGATAAATTGGCCCCTAAGCAAGCGGTGCCAAAAACTGCACAAGTAAGCAGGGATTGTTGTAAATCTAAAGGTTTTAGGAGAGGTGGGTAAGGGGAGTTAGAGGGTAGTGAGAGAAGGTGGGAACGCTGTAGAGAAGATGATAAGGTATAGGATGAGGGGGGGCCGTCTCGATTTCCCGTACTAGTTATTATCGTGTGCTTACGTGCGGTTTTCTTTGATTGCGTTTTTCAATTGTGCCCCTTTCTGTTAGCTACGTTATATCGAAATTATCGTATTAAAACCTTTTAGTTTGTCATTATTTTAAACCCCTCCGCCTCTTTAATGACTCATCTTTTCTTGTTTCCTATTTGGGAGAAAAATTTCTTCATACTTACTCAACCTTTCTTACAACTTTTTTTTCTTTTTTTCCTACTCTTAAACTTTCTCTGTTCTTCTATCGCGATTTCCGGCGTTAAATAACTTTATCTTTTCTATCGTATTCCATGGCTCGACGTGACCCATCATCATCCAACCATCATCAAACACGAACAACCTCACGTAAGAAAAATAATCAACAAATATCACACAACCTAATTGTGCAAACAAAAAAACCAGCCGATTGACTAAGGTCCGTTTCCTCATTTCAATAGCCCACATTATTGACTAATACAAACCGTGGACAGATGACCCAAAAGAAATTGTCTCAGGTATGCAATTAATTCCAATACAAGTCGCATTTTTATGTTATTTGACTCTATGAAAGCTTACAGTAATAATTTTACGTCACCAAACTCAGTACGTACTATGATTTTTAATAGACTCTTGATCCTGACGGTGTGTTGTTGATTTGTGGCTTTGGTAATATCTATCATTCACATATGTTAAATTAAGATTACCAATTTAATTTGTGTATAAATATGCGTACCATACGAAACAGTTGTATTGAAAAGTATCTGCTTCGCATCGAGTATACAAAATGTAATGGTTTATTTTTTAAAAGTTACACCGTGACATGTAATGCATGGTTAAGAGCATGGACAAGAAAGAAACGTCCTCACCTAACGTGTGAATAACAGAAGCAATCGTTTACGTCCCCGAGGTAAATATACCAACCAACTTTTGCCTTGCGTAGTTGTTGTACACAAAGTATGATTGATGGTTACATTAATATTAAGCACTCCTGTATCCAGATTATCCAGCTTAGGTTAAGAGTATGTAGGAGCGTACAAATTTAGATAATATGTCATTACTTTAAAGTAGAATAGATAATATGTCATAACTTTAAAGTAGAGTTTTTAGAAATTTTCTTCGCATTACAAAGTTTTAAGTTTTAAAAAAATCCACTTGAAGGATTCACGATGGGTAATCTTCTACTTCAAAACGTGTTTCTTTCCTTCGCGTTTACAAAAGTTTTATTGTTTTATACAATATGTGAAAATTCCAAAAAACTGTATGATTTGATTAAAAAGCAACCGACATCAGCAACCTCTCTAAAGATAAAACACCAACAACAGGTTTGCGAAAAGCAAATTGTATTCATAGGGTGTTAACGATGTATGATAGCTTGGTCATAGGTCTTTTTCAAGATGACGTTTTCTAATAGCATTCTTCCAGGTCTTCCCTTTTATACAGGGATGATATATGCTTGGCATGGAGCAGGTTATATTTGTTCTATACATGGAATGTGGGTTAAATAATGTGTGAACTATTTAACTAATGACACACATGCTATTTGGGTTTAACAAGATGTAAGATTAGAACGTCTACGGTTACGACATTTCGGGTTTGAAGTGGTTGGATTAGAAGAAGAATTACCAACGAGATTAGAAGAAGAACGAGTGCGCATGCACTAAAAAGATTAAAAGAAAAATATTTTTGGTTTTTTCAATAATTTCACAATTTATTTTAATGGACAAAACGAGATTGAATAACTTAAACCAATAATCGACAAGCTTCACGGTAGCTCTTTAAAAGAAAAACGCACAAAGGAGCGGAGGAGTAGGAAAGCGTGAAGCTATTAAAAACCTTTCTCCTTTAGGGTCGTAGTTCCTCGGAACAACCCTCCTTATACCCCTCTTAGAGTTTGTTAAACTTTTAAAGGTGAGTCGTACGTCGCTAGTGACACAAAGGCAAGTTTTGAATCTTTTGTTCGGGAACTTATTATGATAATGCTCAAGATGCAAGCATTATATTGATGATGATTTTTATTTCTTGATTAAGGACAATTTTTTTATGTTTTTGATTTTTCTTGATTTTTTTATCTTATACTAATACTAATAAAAGAAAATGAAAAATATTTTTGGGTTTTTTATATTTTTAATAAAGAAAATATTCACAAACGGGAATGAGAACTTCACAAGGGAAGGGTCTTCAAAAACTAATCTTCAAACGAAACGATAATCGATTACACCTCCCCGGCAACGGCGCCAAAAATTGATCTCACCCTTTTGTATATATAAATATATAATAAATATATAAATATAAATACGTAAGGATAAAAATCAATAGTAAGTATTCCAAGAGGCTTTTAAAAGATTCGCTTTTATCCAAAGCACAATCTCTCAAAACCTACCCGAAGTCGTAATCCCGTCGAGGTGCAAATTGAAAATCGAGAACGTTTGTGATCGCGCGTTTGAATGGTTAAAAAGGTTTTTGGAATTTTGATTACTAATCTACGAATAAAATGCAAAAACGATTAAAGGAAAACTAAAAACGAAAGCTAAAAGTGATTAAAACCTAAAAACGAGAACGGGGTTCGAAACCCGTTCTTTAAAAAACGAAATTTTGCAAAAATAACCCTACAAATGCAAAAATAATTTTCCTAGATGCAAAATGATAAAATAAAATTTTCTAAAAAAGAATTATATTTTTTTGATTTTTATTTAATTTTTAATAATTAAAAAACAGTTTTAAAGAAAATAAATGATTAAAAATAGTAAACTTTTATGGAAAATTCTAAAAAAATTGTGGAAAATAGCTTAAGATGAGCAGAATCTATGAAAAATAAAATTGGGTAGCCAGCTTATTTGAAATAAGCTGGAATAAGCCGAAAATGCTTATAAACCAAAAAAGGAAAAAGTGACTATAAAGATTTAATAGAGCAAAATGTGAATGGATGAGCTATTGTAGCAAAGTGGTAACTGAGTGTGCTTGTGAGGCGTTTGGTATGAAAGGGGGAGGTCTGGGGTTCGAGCCTGGGCCTCTCCTTTTTGGTAAAAATTATTATTATTATTATTATTATTATTATTATTAAAAAAGACAACTTATTTGAAACTGAAAATTAAGCAGGGAAATAAGCAACTAAATGGGCAGATATGAGCTTTTCACACCAAAGGCCAAATGGCTTAACTGTTGGCTATTTCTAGGACAAATAAGCTAGGCAAATGACTAAATAAGCAAACACAGATGGAAAACTACACTTAAAAAGCAAATTCAAACAAAATAAGCAAGTGACATTAAGCAAAAAGGCTAAATAAGCCAATAAGCAAGGGGTGCTAAAACTGGCAGACCTAACAGCCTAAGGGGGCACCTTTAGGGCTTATTTTTAAGCCCTAAAAGGATCCTTATGGCTTTGGGGCTTGTGCTAGCTTAAAGCCTAGCTTATGGGCTTTCTAAAAAAGCAAAGAACAAAAAATTTGAAAAACAAATAAGCTGTTAAAAAGACCTGTGAAAGATGGCAGTTTGCATCAGGGCAACTTTTCTGGATCTCTTACTATGACAAAGGGCATAAGAAGACCTAGTAATAAGCTACAAAATAAACTTCAAATTTAAAAGCAAGTTAAAACAGATGGATAACACCTAACAATGAGCTTGTGCTCAAAAGTTCAAAAGCTGAAAACAGGTTTAAACATCTGATAAATTGATTTAAAAAATGACAGTTTTTTTTTAAACTAAATACCCTTAACAAAACTATGACAGATTTTGAGAGGGACAAATGTAAACCAAAATACTTTTTACAACTTAGTTTTGACACTCAAGAGGACTCAGAAACAAGGGTTAAAAACAGGTTTTTTAAAGCTTAATCAAATAAGCTCATGGAGAACTGTTTTTGCAAAACAGTTTTAGAAGACCAATTAGAGGAAGCTTAAAAACAACTTTTAAAACCAAAAATCTTTTAAAAACAGATTAACAACAGATTAAAAAGACTTGCCAAAGATTGCAAAATGACCCAAAAGGATTTTAACACAAAATTACCCACTTTGGCCTACTATGCCAAACACCCTTTTAGTCTTTTTAAAACAAATTTTAAACCTGTTTTGAAAGAGTTAAGCAGAACTTTTGAAAAACAGTTAACAACTAAGCAACATTAAATATAAATAAGCAAATTTCAAACAAGGATAAAGCACAAAAATAATCACAAGAAAATAAGCAGATTATAAGGCAAAAAGCAGTTAGACTCAAAAACTTAAACATAATAAAATCAGCATATCAAGAAAGACAAACAAGCCAAAAAGGTATTAACAAATAAGCAAGGATAAGCACATAAGCACAAAATAAGCAAATGAATAGTAAAAATAAGCAAAAGTGCAAAAATTTGAATAAAGAAACTTACAAAGAGTCCAAGCTTAATGGCATTGAAATAAGCTCTCAAACTAGCTTATACACACCTATATGCTTACCATAAGCTCTAAACCAAGGCCATCCCTTATGTACCCTGCTCCTTGCTTCTTGACAGATTCTTGATATATATTTTTTTTGGATTTTTGACTTTTTTAAAGTAAATGAAACAAGCTTTTATATTAGTTTTTAATGACTCAAAAACTTATATTAAGGCTTAAAACAAGTATTTAAAAGACAAGATATTTAAATGACAAGAATTTAAAGAAAACAGTAAATTGCATAAAATTAAAGAACAAGTATTTAAAAGACAGAAATTTAAATTGCAATGTATTAAAATGACAGTAATAAAAGGGTACAAATCTTGGTTACAAGTTTTTGACTTAAACACAAAAATTTGACACTACAACAAGCTATACTATTTCTATTTTATACTAAGTCCTAGAAGCTTCAAGTCTTGTGTTTCTTTACTGAGTAGCTTCAAAAATGTGCTTGTTGTGTGAGATAAACGCACAAAGTAATCTCAGCCCTTAAATTGCCTTGGTGCCCAATCCCTTTGATCGTGTTCCTTGATTAAATGTCTTCTGTCTTCTGCCCAATAGAATGGTGTAGGATTGCCAACATGGCATTGACTTCTTGGGGTGGGGTTTAAGGGAAAGTGATGTTTTTGTTGTGGTGTGAACAGTAAACGAGGTGGGAAAGTAACAGGGAAGGGTGAACATGGTAAATGGCAGGAAAGTGGGTTGTAGTTACTGTGTGTTTTAAAGTTTTGGAAATTGTCAAGTTTGGTCCCTGAATTTGTATCATTGTATTACACCCATAGTCCTTGTGGTGTGAAAGCATTTTTGTGGTTTGGCAATTTAAGTCCTTCATTTTGTATATTGTTATTTCAACTTCAGTCCATGTGGTGATAAAGATTTTAGTAGGTTGGCAGGTTTAGTCCCTGAACGTGTATTGAGGGTTTACACATGCAGTCCTTAAGGACTAACATTTGGTGTAAAAGGGTTTGTTGGGCTAACCGTTTGTTAAAAGCTGTTTTGGGCCGTTTGACTTTTAAAGGGAATTGGGCCATTTAAACTTTTAAAGGCTTATAAGTCTTCACATAATACCTTAATAGGCTGACCCGGCCCATTAAATGGGTACGGGTGGGCCCATTAAGTATTTCTTCGTTTTTCGGCATCGGCTTTGACCTTTGACTTTTCGGGGTTGACTTTGACTTTGGCTTTTTCATGCTCTTTCCGTTTCATGCTCGGTTTTGTCCGTTTTGGCTTGATTTTTCGTCCTTTTGCTGGATATCCATTTCCTGCACAATATAAGTGAAAACATACAAATACAATGTATTTTTGGTACGTTTTTGGTCATTTAAGTCCGGTTTTAATGGAAAATGGTATGTGTAATTAAGCACATACCAAAATCCCCCATACTAAATTATTGCCGTGTCCTCACGCAATGCTATAAGTAAGCACTTAAGAAAACTAAGAATCTCAATCCCCCTCGACTAATTACCTCGAAAAGTAGCTAAGTGTTCATCGAAGGGAATGAAAGAATCAATAGCTTCGAAAAGCTCCGTTTTGACCATTTTTTATATTTACACTAACTACCACTAATATTTTTGTATTTTTCCTTTTTCTTTTTCTCAACTAACTAACATGTTTGACTTTCGTTATTTTATAACTTTTAGGGATCATAGAACAAGAAACATTTCAATCCTAAAATGCCCCAAAAAGGATAAATTCATCGTTCCCGACTTTTCACTTATTCCAAACCAAGCTTAAAACGAAATCACCGTTAAATATAAGTTAAGATGCTAACACTACTCATATTTGTAACTTGTGAACTTTTCACTCCCGACAATTATTATATATATTAGGTGAATGTGCCATTTCGAATTTCAACCATGGATCAACGTTTTGCAAAATTCTATGCTTCACGTTCCACCCGAGAGTAATGAGTTTGAAGGCGAGATCATCCCATGTAGCGACTTTCGTCTCGGCACATCCCAACCTTGCGGCTAAGTGACCAGGCTTTTGACACCCCACAGAGACTAGTATCGAGACTCACGGACCTTCGGTTTCAAAAACTCTTAGGTTTCCCGTTTATACATAGCTTATTTAGAAAAATCACAACTTAAAATGGAATAGTCTTAGTTCAAAAGCATATTTAAATTTAAGAAAAAGAGATTTTCCCTATATTTATTAATTCACGTTTACTACACACTTAACATTAATATAACCATGATACAATGTAAATCCTCGACCTTTTTGAAGGCTGCAACATCGGTTGTGAGCCGGCAAGATGCAGCAAACTTTTATCAGTCTCGGATAATTACTATGTGCCTTATTTAGAAGACTGCAACATCGGTTGTGAGCCGGCAAGATGCAGTAAACTTTTATCAGCCCACAGTTTATTATTATTATTACCACATTTTTCATTTTTTTATATATAATACCACGATATAGAGAATTCTTTTTTAGAAAATTTAAGTATAAATTTGAACTAAAATTATTGATATCATCCATACTTCAAAAATTGTTGATTTAAGTTTAATTTTCGAAAAGAGCACGTATTATTAGTCCGGTTTAGGAGCTTATGGGAGAAAAAGCCACAAACTACACTTATGAGCTCTTAAGATTTCCAACTAATCCTTGTTTAGCATCTAACTCATAATTAACTCTATCATTTTTCGTTCTTCGCAAATTTAAAATCTTTAATAAAAAGATCCGCGAATGCTTAGTCTAAAAGTTAAGGGACAAGCTAGAGCGCAACATGCTCGATCGAGTCAAAATTTATTCTTATTCTACCCAGCAGGAAAGTCAAAATTGTGACAAAACACTTATTTTATTTTTGGAATTTTTTTAAATTTTTTTCATTTTTTTGGTATTTTGGTGGTAAAAACGGGATTACGTGAAAACAACGACTGCAGGCACAATCAAATCGATAGATCCCCCCATACTAGAACTGAACATTGTCCTCAATGTTTTAAGAAGGGTCTCTACGTAAATCTAAGGCCGTTTATTAAGTATGCCAAAAGATAAACGTTAGTCGATTAGATTAGGATATTGGATTCCCAAAATGAAGCTGAGGATGTGAAGCTCGAGTGATCGAAGGACAAAAACCGCGAGCACGAGAGGCTTCAAAAATCCGGGCAATCCTGGACATACAACAAAAACCACAAAACACGAGAAAGGAAGAGGCGAGCCTCCTCACAACACACTTATTTATTACTATTATTATATAAAGATAAGCATGGGTTGCCACCCACGAAGCGCTTGTTTTAGGTCACTAAGCTTGACCCGTCCCCGAATTCATTGGTCCTTGGGGAAGGTTTGGAGATCCGGGACAACCACGGTTGGTATGTCCCCTCCAAAGTAGTGCTTGAGTCTATGACCGTTCACCTTGAAATTTGGCCCGTCGGTTTGAGATAACTCGACGGTGCCATAAGGGAAATAAGATAATTCTGGGAGAAGATAAGTATGAACTCCTTTAGAAGTTAGAATCCTGGGGTTGAAAACTTTTTCCTCATTTTTAATTAAAACGAGAGTAAGTTTTTATCGTGACCCGGGAACTTCGTTTGTGGAAAGGAAGTCCATAAGAGGAGGGATTAAAATCCTAACAAGGAATTAGAAGAAGCAGTAGATATGGTATATCTCTTACATTCTAATCCGGTGTTTACAGACAGTTGGTGACGTCAAGGAAAGTTCTCAGTGAACAGTATCCCCAGATAACAACTTTCGGGCCTCGTTATTGGTTGAAGGTCAAAGCATCACCACGGACAAATCCTCATAAGAAAACCGAGTCCCAACTTCGGGAAAAGGAAGGAAATCACTTGATCCAGGAAGATCAAGTTCATCAATCAAGATTTTAGAATCTTTGATTTTCTCTTCCTTGAGTCAAATGGATCATCATATGTATTATCATTAACGGTCTCAAAGATCAAAAAGTTCAGCATCATAATCATCCCATAATATAGGGATGCGTAATCAAGGAGCATGTGTCATACGGTGAACATCTCAGAAAAGGGTATCAACAAGATTGTCATCGGGAAAATTTTTATCAACCGAATCTTCGAGAATAGAATCCATTTCCTTCGATAGATCTGTTAAGCAAATACTATAAATTTCTCGAAGATCGGATTGAGCCATCAAAGGGAAGGTAAGTCATGTTCCTGTTGGAGAATGCAAAATGGCGAGTTCATCGGCGAACTCCTCAAGAAAATTCGTTAGTCGTCAGAAATCAGGATACTAAGGTGAAGAAAGAAGTGGTACTGAGCCGACTTAAATGATTATCATGATAGAAGGGAGATCTTTGGTTTTAATTCAGATACTAGCAAGTTCTCAATAATGTCGCCCTCTCGTATCAAAATATATCAACATTAACTTCTGGTGAAGTTAATTGTGTATGGAGAAGTGGAGAGAGAAGTGGGATAAGCCATTGGATATTGTAATCTTTTCATTTGCCAACAAGTCTTCAAGATATTCTTCGTGTGAAATATTGTAGATTATCAAGCATGTTGATTGATTCTTAATTTGAGATGTATTAGAATAATCTCTAAAGTGTATTTCCACATATCAAGATCAAAGTCTTTTCGTCATACCAGTCCGAAAAAATCATTTATTCTCCGTGAACGTCAATCAAAGCACGAGCGGTCCGTAAGAAAGGTCTTCCCAGGATGAGAGGGACACGAGGATCTCTTTTATAATCAACGATGACAAAATCAGCGGGGAATGTGAACTTTCCAACCGGAACAAAGACATCTCTTGCAATTCCAGCTGGTGTACAAATTGTCCGGTTAGCTAGTTCAAGGGTCATGCGGGTGAAAATAAGCTCGGGTAAACCTAACTTTTTCCAAACCGAGAGTGGCATCAAGTTGATGCTAGCACCTAGATCGGATAGGGCCTTGCACTTGAGCTCACTAAAACACATGGAATGAGAAATTTCCCAGGGTCTCCTAGTTTCTCGGGTAACTTCTTAAGGATAACCACTGAGCAATTTTCATTAAGGGGTGTATTTGCCAGCTCTAAAAGTTTTTCCTTATTAGAAAGGAGACTTTTAAGCATCTTTTGGTATTTCGGGATTAGAACCAAAGCATCGGTAAGATAGATGTTTATGTGAAGTTGTTTGAACATTTGCCAAAATTTATGAATTTGGACTTCATCTTTCTCTTGCCGTTTTTCTTGGTTCATTCTTGAAGGATAAGGGATATGGGGATGAAGAGGATCCCTTTGGTGAACCACATAATTTCTTTGTAAAGGAGGTTTAGCTTTTTGGACAAGAGGAGGTGGGACCTTAATGGTATACTCAGCGAGTTCCGGGTCCGTTAAAGTCTCCTCTACACGTTCATCCTCCTCCGGATTAATGAATGGAGGAGGCATAGGAATGGAAAGTCCATCAAGAACAAGACCACTTCGGGTGGTGATGGCTTTCAATTCACCTCTCGGGTTAGCAACGGTGTTGCTAGGGAGAAATCCCGAACCCGAGGTAGAAGCGGTGTTCATTTGGAAAAAGCTAGCCATCATGTTCTTAAGCTCATTGGTTTGATTTGTCATTGAAGCTTGAATCGAAGTTTGCATTTCATTTCTTAACTCATTTTTCACATTGTTAATTTGAGCTTGCATGGCTTTTATATTAACATCATTTATCTTCTTAATTTTCTCCAACTCACTTAAAGGTACAACTTGATATTAGGATTTATGTTTTATTAACTTAGTACCGACAGTACAAATAGTTAGTACTGTTAGTTATAGTTAGTACTGACAGTACAAAGTGTTAAGTACTGATCAGTTAGTTAGTACCGTTAGTAGAAAATAGTTAGTACCGTTTATGAGATATGTATGAGATATCTTAGGAAAAGATATGTATGCGATTTGTAAGCCTGTTAGGGTTTATCCTTAGTCTATAAAAGGATCTTTCTTGACATAGTTAGATATACGACCTCAAGATATCTCATAGCAAAATCATATCTAATTAGTGTAAGTAATCTGTATCATCAAAGCAGATGTGCATAGATAGTAATTTAGGGGGGAGGGCGTGGGATTTAGTTTTTTCATTGTTTTTCTTAGTACTTGTGTTAAGGTTCCGCATTAACACATAGTATTCATAAGCAGTGTGTCTATATAGTCAGTTGTATTTATACATTTTGGCTATCATCCTTAATAGGCTGCAGAGAATCTATTCAATAAGGCGCACTCACAAGTGTATCAGAGCCTGTTAGAAAAACTGCCCTGAATCTAAGAAGAACAATCTAAATCCCTGCTATAAACCTTCAACACTGTCTGCATCACAAGATGAAATATCACCCACCACCACCGACCTCAACCGTCACACAATACACCAGACCCGAACAAAGCTCCTCGATCACAGTATCAACCATCAAGTTCCTATTCTCAAAAAGGGAGAATATGATATATGGGCCTAGTGAAAATGGAGCACTATTTTTGGCCCTTACAGACTATCCAGTCTGGAGTTTATATAAAATGGCGGAATGGTCCTGTATCAATCACTACCAAATACATCAGGACAAAATAAGGTTTTGCCTCCTAGAACTGCCGAAAGATGTACACAGAAAAGAAGAGAATAGCAAGGACCACCTTGCTTATGACCCTACCAGATGATCCTCTACTAGAGGTTTTCATAAGATGACTGATGCAAAAGAAATGTGAGGATTCCATCAAGTCTAATTTTGGTGGAAATGATGAATCCAAGAAGGATCAAAAGTATATCTTAGAACACACAGTTTAAAGGAGACCGCAGTACCAACACAAGGGCTTCACAAAGGTTATGACAGATTCCAAAGTCTTCTAAGTCACTTAAAGATTCATGGAGCAGGTGTATCTACTGAGGATGCTAATCAAAAATTCCTAAGATCTCTACCTTCTGCCTGGTCACAAGTCTCCCTAATAATGAGAACCAAACCAGCGTGTGGACGCTCTTAGTTTTGATGAGTTTGTACAATAACTAAGAAGTGCTTTGAGAGTGATATAAAAGGCTCTACTGCATCACATCCTCTAGGCCCATGAAAATGTAGCTTTTTGTCCTCTGAGAAAACAAGGCAAACAGTACTAATGAAGTTAGGTAACCGATGGCTTATGTGTTCCTAATCTTTCTTTCCTGGTCCAAAAACATAAAGTATGAAGCAAACTTCATCATACTCACTTCCTTGCTAATCAAATCTAGCTGCCCTCACCTGGATCGATGGAGGACTTGGAACCTATTGTATGTAATATGACCTTGAAGAAAGTGGAATTGAAGTGGCAAAGTGGCCGATGATCCTGCAATGAGGAATGAAAAAAGTTTACAAGAGACTGTAGAAAGCTAAACATTTCTGATGCAAAAGAACAGTTGGTTTTGAATACAAAACCAAAGGGTTGAATGCTACAATTGCCACAAGACTGGGCATTTTACTAGAGATTGTAGAATCAAGGGAACTCAGAAACAGGATGAGGGATGCCATGAAATCAGGCACCAAGGACTGGAAGCGAGACTGGACAGGAAGGAGGATTCTAAAGCATTGGTGACAATTGATGGAGAAGTGTGGCTTGGACAAATCTTTAGAAGATGGTAAGATTTGCTTTGATGCTTTGCCAACAGCTCAGCTCAACACAGAGGTAAGTTCAATGCTCAAATAAGTGTAAAGAGTCTTATGCTAATCTAAAAACTTGGTATGATGCTCCAAGAGAACAACTTAAGTTATGCAATTCATAGAAAAAAAGCGCTATTCTCAGTCTTAAGAAAGTGAAGCACAGTGAGTTGTCTCACAACAAGGACAACTTTGTATGAACACAGATAAATTGTTATGAAAATAGATTTAGATGATAAAACAGATGTTCTCACATACATAAGAAATTATAGCAAAGCTCAAAAAGAAAAAGAAGATTTAAAGGCTAAAGTAGAAAAATGGCATAATTCTTCTAAAAATCTTAGTAAACTGCTAAATACCCAAATGAGTGCTAATGATAAGTTTGGGCTTGGGTATGGGGATCATAGATATGATGGGATTTTGAGTTATGAAAATGAAGTGTTGCAAAGTGTTTTTATGAATAAAGAGAGTGACATAGAAAACCAACCTTTGTATGATAGGTTTGTTACAGCAGAAGGAATGCATGCTGTACCCCCACCCATGACAGGGAATTACATGCCCTCTGGACCTGAAATTGAAGTAGATTACTCACAATTTACATATGGTCCAAAACAGACTAACATACCTAGTGAATACTAAATCAAAATCAAGTGAATTGATACTGGGAATCTAACCATAGTACAGAACCCTCTCTGAGATTAGTGTCTAACCAGTTGTTCATGAATCTAATGTAGAATATCAACCTAAGGTTGTCTGATGCTCCTATGCATGAGGGCTGGTAAGGTTTGATGAGTCTATAGAATTGAATAAGTGAAGATGAGTGTGTGTTATACAACAGTAAACAACAAGAAACACCTCAGTTTTGCTACACATCAAGAAAAAACTCATAGGAGATAAATGTTCAGAGCATTTATTACACATAATCAAATACCTAAATTTGACAAGGAAAGATTTGGGGTAAGGTTTGACTATAAGAGCATTTTCTTGTATGTGGTTATCTTTAATCATTAATAGTAGACTGGATTTCCATGAGAAAGGAATGGCAAGACACAACTAACTTATAACATTGATGCGAATGAATGTGCAAAAGAGGGTAAATAAACAAAAACCAAATGTTGTTCTTCTCACATACTAACTAGAACTGGTATAAATTCCAGTTAATACGCTAGAAGCTAGCATACAAAAAATTTAGTACTGCTACGGAAATTGTTTAAACATGACAGAAAGTACTAACTAGTACTTAACAAGAAATATAGCCATGAAAGTTAATACTGTTAAGACCCATTGTAATAAGTTCTAGATACAGCAAATGTTTTTCACAAAACTCATTCATCATCTTCAAGGCCTTTCAAAAAGACAACAGTACTTAGAACAAAATTTTCAAATCAAAAGCTTAATACTGCTAAGGTAAATGGAGTTAGTACTGTTGGGGGAAAAAGGGAAACTGCTGTTAAACGGTACCCGCAGCAGGTTTCTAATTGGAGACCATAAAGATATAATTGGCACTAAGCTCCAAATCCAATATGTGAGATACAATCATAAGGAAACTGGCTATAACTTTCAAAGATCCACTAGCAAACACAAGCCCAAACATGCTTGGGTCCCTAAGAGAAACTGTCTCTTTTGTTTGATGTGCAGGATTATCCTCATAGAGCTTTAAAGAATAAAGGAATATTACATGGATGTTCCAGGCACATGACTGGAAACAAGGCCTACCTTGCTATAGCTTTTCATAGACTTTAATGGTGGACCCTGTTGCCTTGGAGGTACTAAAGGTTAGATCACTGGTAAGGTAAAATTAGAACGGGTAAGTTAGATTTTTGCTGCTTGCGTAGTGCTTGTAAAAGAACTTCAATTGCATTTCATCTCTTCTCTGAGTCACAAATTTTGTGACAAAAAAGAAACAGGTTCTTTACTGACTCTGAATGTCTTGTAATGTCTCCTGCCTTTAAGTTTACCTGATGAAAATCAAGTACTTACTTAAAAATTCCCTAGACAAAACAATATGTAGCAGCTTCAATTTAGAGAACATTTGTTCCTTGCAGGAGGATTGGCGTTGTTTAATTGCAAAAGCAACAACTGATGAATCTACACAAATGGAATATGGAGGTTGGGTCATGTAAATTTCATAAACCAAACAAACTTGTATAGGTAAGAACCTGTAAGAGGTTTACCTTCAAAGCTTTTTCAAAATGGACCACACTTGTGTTGCTTGACAAAAGGAAAGCAACACAAGGACTTCCTGAAGGGCCAAGAGCAGTAAAAACTCAATTAGCCACTCTTTGACAACCTTTTCTCATGAGATTTGTTGTGGGACCTACATCGTGGTAAGGAAGTATTTAACCATAAGACCTATTAGCCTTGTAATCTCACTGATGAATATTTAGGTCAGGTTTAGTTGGTTATTTTTCTCTGAAGAACTAAGATGAAACTAGATGCAATCCTTAAGGACCTTTAATAAGTATAGATAGAGGAACCAAATAGAATCAAAAAGTTAAGACCATTAGAAGTGGATAATGGTACAGTAATTGAAGAACCCAGGATGTTAGTGAATTCATGGGGTCAAAAGGGGATCAAGAGGGAATACATACATACTAGAACTCCGACAACAAAATAAGTTGCTGCGAGAAAGAACAGGACCCTAATGAGACTGCTAGGGACTCATGCTTGCAATTCATTCGTTGTACCTAACACTTTTTGGGCTAACAGTCAGTTAGTACCCTGGCATGATATGCGTTCAAAATAGGGTATTAGTGACCAGCTCAGAGTAAGACAACCTATGAACTTTTAACTGGTAAGAATACCAATTAATAATTATATAAGACCTTTTTGGGTCCAGTGTGACTCATCTGAATACCATTGAGCCACCTGGCATGTTTGCTGGAATATCAGATTAAGGGTTTTAGTTGGGGTATTCTCTACAAAGCAAGGCTTTTTAGGGTATACAATTTAGAAACAAAAACGTCTAATAAAACCTGCACCATCAACTCTTGCTCGAGGACAAAACCAAATGTTGCAGGAAAGGCGACCAACATGGCTTTTTGATCTTAATTATTTAACTAATTCTATGAATTATCATCCTGTTATATTAGAGAATCAAGCTAATCATCATGCAGTTCAACAGAGCTAACCAAAATTCAGTAGCAGAAGACTTATTGAAACAAGGGATTCTGAAAAAAGAGGAGTAATCTACTCAACTGTTTTTGTACTGCCAATAATGGCCTTCTTAGTCTTCAACAATCCTCCTGAGTTAAAGACAGCTGAAAAGAGAGATGTTCCAAGAGAGGAAGAACAAGTCTTTATGGATGAACTTGAAAGACTTAAGAGGCAAGAAAAGGAAGCTAATGAGGAAGCTGAAGCTCTCAGGAAGAAGTTTTGCAACAGAGAAACTGAGAACTTAGTTTATTCAATGCAGGAGCCTGCTAAGACTAGGCATTACTAACAAGTTATTTTTAGGTAACAGAGTTAGCCCACCAGCAAAAAGCAAGCATACAAACCTAGTTAATACTGTCCAGCATCCATTATACCTCGCCCGCTATTCCTAATGAGGGACTATCTCTTGTTGAACCAACAAATCCCGAAGAAGATGACTCAGAAATACCTCCACTTGAGGATATTTATCAAAATTCCACTAATGGTATCTTCACTACTAATCATCCTATGATGATGGGAGGGTGTAAGTGGCTGACTTCACAACCTGGAAACTGTTTGTGTAATTGTTAGTCCTATTCCCACATCAAGGATTCACTCTTCTCATCCTACAGCACTCATTCTAGGAGATCCAAACTCAGCAGTTCAAACAAGAAGCAAAGTAAATACAAGTTCTGGAGCTCATGCTTTTGTTAGCTATGTTCAAAAGCAAAAGAGAACTAACCATAAAAGGACTTTCACATATGTTTATTTTGTATATTTCGCTTGTTTCCGTCTCAACATGAACCCAAGAGATTTCAGAAGCTCTTTAAGACGAAAGCTTGGGTAATGCTGATGCAAGAAGAATTGTTGCAGTTTAAGATATAGAAAGTGTTGGGTCTTTAGTAACGATTTAACACCTATGGGAAGAAGGCTTATCGGTACAAGTGGGTTATCAAAAAAGATGGATGAAATAAGGACTTTTGTTTGTCAGCAAATAAAGCATGGTTAGTTTGCGTCAGGACATAGCAAAGGAAGGAATAGACTATGATGAGTTTTTGGCTACCTGTGGCCAGCCTTTGAAGCCATAAGGATTCTTTTTAGCCTTTTGCCTCATATACGGGCTTTATAGTCTATCACAACGGATGTGAAAAGTCTGCCTTCCTTTATGGAAAAATAGGAATAAGAGGTATATGTGTCTCAACCACCAGGTTTTATAGATCCTAAGAAGCCTCATAAAGACAGACAAAGTGGTAGAAAGCTCTGTATGGGTTACATCAAGCTCCAAGAGCCTGGTATGCTACCTTATCCACTTTCTTGTTGAAGAATGGATACAGGAGAGGAACAATTGACAAAACTCTCTTCCTAAAGAAGGACACACATGATATCATACTAGTTCAAGTTTATGTGGATGATATCATCTTTGGGTCTACAAAGAAATCTTGGTGTGATGAGTTTTGAGCATTATAGAATGAAGAAGTAGGATTTGCAGATGAGTTCAATGGGAGACGCTCACTTTCTATTCTTAGATATTACAAGTCCAAGACAAAACCATATGTATCTTTATTAGTCAGTGATAAGTATATTGCAAGAAATCCTGAAGACTCATGGAAGATTTACTTTTGGCAAATGTTAAGACGCTAGTACAGCCAATATGAGACTCGGAGCCTTTATCAAGGTGAGGAAGCTAGTGATGTGATGTCCATCTCTATAGGTCCGAGGTGATTGGGTCTTTAATGTACTTGACATAGCTTCTAGACCTACGATTATGTTTGCAAGTCTGTGCTTGTTCTAGGTTTCAGGTCACTCCAAAGTGTCTTCCCATCTAAGTGCTGTCAAGAGAATTTTTAGGTACCTAAAGGGCAAACCCAAACTGGGTCTTTGGTATCCTAGAGTGTCTTCATTTGACCTGGAATCCTACTCAGATAGTGACTATGCTGGAGCAAATCTTGACAGGAAATCCACAACAGGAGGTTGTCAATTTCTTGGCAGGAGACTCATTTCTTGGCAATGCAAAAAGCAGACCATTGTGGCTACTTCTACTACAGAAGCAGAATATGTTGCTGCTGCAAGCTGCTGTGGGCAAGTTTTGTGGATTCAAAATCAAATGTTAGACTATGGGTTCAACTTCATGAACACAAAAATCTACATTGATAATGAAAGCACCATTTGCATTGTAAAGAATCCAGTATATCATTCCAAAACAAAGCACATTGCTATTAGGCACCATTTCATAAGAGATGCTTATGAAAAGAAACTCATTCAGGTGCTTAAAATCCACACTGATGACAATGTAGCTGATCTACTTACCAAGGCATTTGATGTTAGCAGGTTTCAGTTCTTGGTTGTTACTATTGGGATGATAAATCCATAGGCTGCATTGGTTAAAGGGAGGCAATATGCTGTGTTGTATAGTTTGTATGAAGAAACATGTTAACCATAGGTGATGCATTTCCAGAGGTTTGATAGTATTTAGAGAGTCATTAAGAAGAGGTACTGATGGTACTGATGCACTCCTGATACCTACATTGTTCATTCTTTGGTTGGACAAAGTTAGTACCGACAGTGTAAAATTAGTACCGCTGGGCAAAGTTTGTACCGCTATAGAGACGTTAAAGAAAAATACCGCCAAGGGTACAAAGTGTAAATTGAAACGGTTTTCTTGAAATTAGGTCTCCTAAACCTATATAAACCCATCTCAATTGCGCAGTTCCTTACGTATTCTCTCTCTAAACTACATTCGCATTTACAAGCCCTAATATCTCTCTTAACGACGATCTCACTTTCAAGTACAATGGCTGTTCTTGATTCATGTCCCAAGCATAACATGGTCGCATATTTGGAGAAGACTGAAGGGAATACAGAGTTTCACGAGATCATTGATTTTCTTAAGCGGAGTTCCATTCATCATGCTCTCACTGTAAGTCCTGTTGTATCTACTACATTCGTTGAACAGTTTTGGACGTCTGCTAAGTCCAAAACAATCAACAATGTTAGGCACATTACTGCCAAAGTAGCTGGCACATCTGTGTCTATCTCTGAGGCATCAATAAGAAGTGATCTTCTTTTTGATGATGCTGATGGGATAGACTCATTACCTAATCAGGCTATATTTGATGCTATACAGCTAATGGGGTATGAGGGGGATTTAACAGTTTTAACATTTAATAAAGCTTTGTTTTCACCCCAATGGAGGTTTTTATTTCATACAATTAATCATTGTCTTAGTTCCAAAAGTACCTCTTGGGATCAAATTCCCACTAACATTGCCACTGCTGTCATCTGTTTAACATCTAATCAGAAGTATAATTTTTCTAAATTAATTTTTGATGGTATGCTTAGACATTTAGATGCTAAGAAAAAGTTTGTAATGTACCCACGTTTTATTTCTATCTTTTTAGGTAAACAACTAGTTAATGTACCTGTACCTTTAGATCATTTTCCTGTAAATACTTTAACTAGTAAAGTCTTTTCTTTCATGGTTAAGAAGGGTAAGCATTTCTCAGGGAAGGTCACCCCTTTATATTGCTTTCTATGTTGGTACACAACTGAGGATGTGGGTGCCTCAGATAAGACCATTGAAGGCATCAACCCTAACCTTTCATCTTCACATAGTAAAGTACCTCTTGTCCCACAGTCGGACCCATCTCCTACTCACAAATAGTGAAGTACTTTGAGCCACTGACTGGACCACTCCAAGTCCTTCACCTTCTGATACCATTCATGATTCTATTTAAGAAGTACTGGTGGGAATCTTGGAGGGTTCATCATCAGTGATAATTCCCTTTCAGAAAATTTGGAGGGGAAATGGACACTCAAAAGTGTCTTTGATCTTTGGTCTATCTTTATGTGCACAAGTTTACGTCAAGCCAAAGAAATACAAACACTGAGGCACAGATCAAAAAGCTCAAAGAAGCAAGCTTAAACCTTAATCCAACCCACAGTGCGAAGGTGAAAGAGTGTCTCTGATGCAAAGATTGGCAGAAAAAGGATCCCAAGAAACAATGGGTGCACAGAGAAAGTCTGTATCTAAACTCGGGGGTGGGAAGGTTGCCAAGGTGAAGACCTTCAGTCCTAATGATCCACTATTGATTAGATTATGGAGAATGAGATTTGCTCAAGATGTGGGAGGGACAAGAGATTGTAGTGGATGAGAGAGCGAGAATGATGAAGATGTACTTAGTATGATGATGTACTTGTATGCTCATAACAAAAAGCTTTGTACTGACAAGGAGATGGATAGTACTGTACAGAACAATAGTTGGTTACTGTGATAAAAAATTGAAACGGATCCAAAGTTAGTACTGACAGGCAGAAAGATAGTACTGATGATCAAAATGAAGGTACTGATGAGCAAGCTAAGGGTACTGATGATCATACTCAAGAAGGAAGGGCTACTCAAACTACTCAACCACCTACTTCTACAATATTTAGAGATGATGAAACAATAGCTCAGGTTCTTCTCAATATGAGTCAAGCCAAAGCAGTTTCAAGAGAGAAGGAGAAAGGTGTAGAGTTCAAGGATATTGAAGAAAACTGAAAAGATCTAGTCCTATCTTCAACAAGATCACTTTTGACATTAAAGCCTCTTCCAAAGATTGATCCAAAAGACAAAGGGAAGAAGAAAATAGAAGAGGAGGATGAATCTGAAAGTGAATCTGATGGTATTCCTGAAGCTGAGAAGAAGTTTAAACAGCTTGCCAGTGATGAAGAAATGGCTAGGAAAGTACAAGAAGAGTGGGAAGATGAAGAAGAAAGAAACAGATTAGCTGAAGAAGAAGCTACCAATGAAGCTCTCATAAGAAATTATGATGACATAAAGGCAAGAATTGAGGCTGATAGACTTCTTGCTGAGAAGCTTCAAGAAGAAGAAAGAGAGCAATTTACAATAGAAGAAAGAGCAAAATTCCTTCATGACACAATTGCTGCTCAAAGAAAATTCCTTGACTACAACAAAGATCAGGGGGGGGGGGGGGGGGGGAAAAGCTATCAGGTACAGACACTACAAAGAATCAACTGAGAAATCAAATGATGACATACTTGAAGCATGTAGGAAATTCAAGCATTATGATTTGGAAAACAAGAAGTTGAGGAAATACAAGCTCTGTATAGAAAAGAGTAAGTGGTCAGATGAAGATTTCATATCTATTGGAGTCTGCTGATGAATGAAAGACTGATCAAAGGATGAATGAAACAATGAATTGACTTCTCTAGAATGAAATGGTCAAGAGGAAGATAAAGAAGAAGAAGGTACTAAGAAAAGAAAGGGAGGTCATATCAAAATGATTGCAAGGAAAAAAGCAGAAAACATCTGATGTATGACAAGTGAGGAGGTCATAAAGATGTCTGAAGATTGTTTACTTTGTGAGTATATTAGACACCCATCAAAGAGATAATGGAGAAGAAATCTGTTATTGCTGATTGAAAAGTATACATCTCAGATGGAGATTATCTTGTTATCTACAGAGCAAATGGAAATTTCAGGGCTTTCAACTATCTCATGGAGGTACTTCATATTTTTGATAGACAAGATCTATTTCATCTGTATGACTTGATAAGAGATCAGTTCTCAGAAGTTACATTAGATGGATTTGAATTGATTCTTTGGGGAGATTTGAAGATTATGATGGAATCCTCAACAGAAGGGAATGAACAAAGTGACTTCTGGAGTGGTCAACAAGATTGGAAGATTGTCACATGGAGGTTGTATGAATCATGTGGAGTCTGCATACTGGAGTTTGAGGATGGAATAGTTATTCATATGTTGGTTGAAAGAAGATATCCTCTATCAAAAGATTTGTTGCAAAGGATGCTTGATCTTGGTTTGGAAGTTGAAAGAGAAAGTTCTGTTGCTCTTGATTTGATAAGGTTTATTAAGCAACAGATAGATGAAGAATGAGGTTGATGGAATTGAGAAGGGTTTGAGTGTTGGCTAACCACCACACAACAAATGGTCATCAGTTCACCATGCTTAACAGGCATAAGAACTGGCTAGTCCATAAGCAAACGGCTTGTGGTAAAGACTTCTCAAATCCGTTTATGGTTGACAATTTACCAAAAATTGTAGGGTTTTCAACTCACCTTGCTTCATTGGTGAAGAGTTGGCTAGTCCAAGATCAAACAGTTCTTGGTAAAGACTAATCAAATCTGTTGATAGCTGATAGTTTGCTAAAAACTATATGGTTTATCAATGCACCATGTTATGGCAATGAAGCATTGGCTAGTCCAAAAGCAAACGGTATTTGGTAAAGACAAATCAATTCCGTTGATGGTTGATAGTTTACCAAAAACTGTATGGTAATTAACTCACCATATTTATTAAAATAAAGAGTTAACTATCCCAGAGCAAACGACTACTGGTAAAGGAACATCAAATCCGTTTATGGCTGGTAATTTGCCAAAAACTACAAAGCCAACTTAGTTGGATTATTGCTAAAAAGATGTTGCTGTGTTGCTGAGAAGACAAAGTTGCTGCTGAAGATGGATAGTGTTTAAAAGATCAAGAAATGTTAAAGTGTTTGGATACATCCTCTATGAGCTAACAAAGATAAATCAGAAGAAACATAAAGTTAAAAGAGTTCAACATTCATGTTTAAGGGAGGAATGTTTTGGAATTACATCTTTCCTATCTTCAGTACCGACAATATTTAGTAGTTAGTATGATAGGTATAGTTAGTACTGATAGTTTAAATGTTAGTACTAATCAGTTAGTTAGGTACCGTTGTAGAAATTAGTTTGTTTACGTTTAAGAGATATGTATGAGATATTTTAGGAAAAGATATGTATTATCTTTTACGTGTTTTGTAAGCCTGTTATGGTTTATCCTTGGTCTATAAAAGGATCCCTCTTGGCATAGTTAGACACACGAGCTCAATATATCTCATACAAAATCATATCTCATAGTTAGTAATCTGTAATTACTCAAAAGCAGATTAATAGAAATTATTATTTAGTTTTTCATTGTTCTTCTTAGTACTTGTGTTAAGATTCCGCATTAACACATAGTATTCATAGTCAGTGTTTCTATATAGTCTTTGGATGTCCAGTTTACATCTATAATCATAAAGATCACCTAGGAAAGTTTGATGAAAAAGTTGATGATGGTTATCTTATTGGATATTTACTAGTTTCTAAGGCCTTCAGAGTCTTCAACACAAAAAGACAGCAAATTGAAGAAACCTATCACATAACATTTGATGAAAGTCCTGATGCTATCAAATTCTCAAAACCTTTAGTTGACAACATCAACATTGCTGAAAATGAAAGATATCCACCTGATGAATATCTTCATCCTTATGAGCCTTCTCAAAGGTATCAAATAAACAGAAATGATGTGTCCTTCATAGAACCTTATGAATTTCCTAAACTAGTTGTTCTTGAAACTAAAGTTTCATCTGACCAAAATGGTCAAACTGATCAAAATGAACACAATGATTAAAAAAATCAATCTGTTTAAAATGATGAAATCTTAAATGCTGATCATTCTGAACATTCTAATCACACCAATGATGTACGAATCATTGATAATCTCCCAAACACTAAAGACATTCAGGTCTCTAAACACTCATCCTCTCCAAGATTAGAGGATACTTCAGTACTGAATACAATTCCAATCCCAAATTCCTCCATATCCACTCCATCCATGGTCACTCTAACTCCCCAAGACAGATGGTCTCAAGACAAACATGTTGAGCTAGTCAATATCATTGGTAATCCAGGTCCTGGGATGCTCACTAGAGCCATGGCCAAAGAACTTGGGGCAGCTTCAGCTCATGAATGTCTCTTTGTAGATTTTATCTCTAAAGAAGAACCTAAAAAGGTCTCTAAAGCACTACAACATCCAAGATGGGGTGATGCCATGCAAGATGAACTAAACAAATTTCCCAAAAACAAAGTCTGGACATTAGTTCCTGCACCTTATGGTAAAACCATAATTGGCTCAAAATAGGTACTCAGCACAATCGCATAAAAGTTATCCATACCCAGCCGCATAACTTCTTGATCATCCTATACATATAAAAACATATTCCAAATATAAACCACAAGAGTTCTAAAGATGCTCATTAAAACAAAAAACATATTGACACACACCATACAACCATTTCGACTAACACGATTAATCAATTTGCCAATTCAGATGCTGTGAATAACATACGACTTTTAGGCAGACAAACCCGCTTGAAATGTACAAAACTGAACACCTGATGCGATGATCAAGCTAACAACAAAAAAAACCCCTACGGGCGGGATACATTTGGCAAAACAATCTAAGTACATCCTAAACTTCACAGATCAAAAAACAAAAAACGTTCCAAACACAACAACGCAATTCAGAAAACAAAAAAATGCAAAACCATCATTAATTTGAGCATCATTTGCAATTTTGTTACAGTTTGTAGATGGCTAATTCAAACGTACATGTTTGTTAAAACAACGTTATACAGTTTACTAAGTGATAGTTCTATTGCAGTATTAACGCTACAAGCGCTAAAAATTCATAAACACATCTCCATGAGCAACACTGTCTTGCAATATATTTGCCCACGACAAACCATTGCTACTAGCACGAAATCATTGAACTAAATCCAACCCCCAGAAAGCCGCAAGAGGCTGCCACATACAGATCTCCTTTATTTGGAGATGGGAATCAGATTGATCAACCTAATGACCTCTGAAAATCAGCAACACCACATGGCACGTTAAACACGAATTGGCCAAAACCAGATCACTCGATACCATTTCAAACAAAAAAAACCCAGCTATATATACATTATGATTTCTGGTATACTGCATTCAATTTAAAACAAGATAGCATTATAGGATTTGTTAACATGTAAATGTCCCAACACCATACTCTTATTATTCGTGGACCAAAAAGATCATTACATTACCACAAACACCAGAAAACAACCGTTATTCAACCTAAACAAAACTGATCACTAAATAACAGGATAGATAAAATGGGACACCAGCACATATGAATGCCTACTCATCCTCTTCCATATCAACCACATAACCAGCCTTCAAACTCACCCCAACCTGAGCACTTGCCAATAGTGTTTCCAACTCCCCAAGTGTCATAGCATCACGAGCAACAATGTCTCTCATATGCTCCAAAGGCTTTGCAGCACCTTCCCGCTCACCCAACGCTTCCAACTCGGCTACCAACCTGCGCTTCTTGCTCAACGAGATCCTCAGTGCTAAACAGAGATCACGCATCAAATTAGAAAAAGAATCGTCTTCACCGCGTAAACGATCAATCATATACTTCATCTTATCTGCCAATCGAGGGGACCTAGCAGCAGCGGACAGATTTTCCAAAATAAAAAAAGGACCCATGTATACCAACTATGACTAACAGACTAACTATATGGGAATGATGACATCAAATAACGTCTATTTTATAGCATCATTTATCCCATGTATTTAACCCATTTTGTATAATTATTGCAAAGTATTGTCACTTAATCGTTCATATTTGAGAATTGCAGTAATTATGGAGTACTTGGGTGAAGATTGAATAAACGGCACGCATTCTGGAGCTTAAACAAAGATATTTTGAAGATTACTGTTCTGACAACCAATACGCCGTATCCATTAAGGAAGATACGGTGTATCTGTGCCTACACTCACCAAAGACCAAGAAGAAATGAAGATTAATACGCCGTATCCATGAAGACCAGTACGCCGTATTCACAAAATAATAATAAAATATTCTAGAAGATATCAAACGTGATCCTTACTCCAAGAAATCCCCAATACGCCATGATTCAAAAATTGACTTCTAAAAATTATACCCTTTAATATATAATATAAATATATATATAGGGATAATTTCCAAAATATCAATTAAGAAAAGAGTGTAAGTATTCCGTAAGGCTTTTAAAAAGGAAATTACTTTTATCCAAAGTAAAATCCCAAAAAAAACTTTCCGGGTCGTGTCCCAACGAGGCGTGAATTGAGAATCAAGAATCGGTTTGTGGGACAATGCTTGAATAATCAAAATTTTTGATTTGGTTTTCTAATTCTACGGGAAAAAGCAATAACAAATAAAAGAAACCCTAAAACGAAAGCAATTTAAGTTAAAACACAAAAAAACGTTCACGGGATCAAAACCCGTTCTTTAAAAAAACCAAACTCTAAAATTTTAACCCTACGAATGCAAATTTAATTTTTAACAGTCCTAAATGATTAATAAAATTTTTCTAAAAAAGAATTATATTTTTTTGACTTTTATTTAATTTATTATGAATTAAAAATAGTTTTAATCTAAAATATTAATTAAAAATACTAAACGAATTTGAAAAAATCTGAAAAAATCACGAAAAGTACTTTGCACAATGCTTAATCTAGAAAAAATAAAAAGGGCAAAACAACTTAAGGGGATAAGCTTGAAATAAGCTAAAATGGGCTGATTGCTTAAAAAGGTAAAAAGGGGGTAAATAATAAATGTTGCAAAGATTAACAGGTGAAAAGTCCCAAGGGCAGTGGTTGAGGTGTGTGTGTTAAATATGTTGGTATGTTAAAGGGGAAGGTCACATGTTCGACCCCTGTGACCTCTATTTTTTAAAAACATTTTTTTTGTTTTCTTTTTTTAAAAAGCTAATAAATAAGCTAAAATAACAAACTTTAAAAAAGAAACTTTTTTCAAAACTTAAAAATAAGCTAGAAATAAGCAAAAGAAAAGTTGACAGTTTGCTTTTTAAGCTTAATGACTAAAAAGGCTAGACTGTTTGAACTCTTAAGACTCAATAAGCTAAAAGAAAAGACAAATATGCTAAACATGCCAACTCCTAGACCTAATAAGCATATAGGAGAAAAAATAAACTTACTTTTTAAGCTAATCAACACTTAAAATGCAAGTAGACAGTAGACTTAAAAAAAACTTTAAATGATATTGACAGATTTTAAGCTAAGAAAAAGTCACAATAAGCTAAAGGACAGAGCTAAATAACCTAAAGCAGATGAAGACTAGAACAAAAAGAACTCAAAAAAGCTAAACTTAAGAAAATTTACTCAGACTATAAGCTAGAAAAAGGACTTAAAAAAGACTTAAGCTAATATTTTTGGCTATTTTGAAAGTAAATTGATAGATTTAAAGCTTAAAACTAAGACTCAATAAGCAAAATGAAAAACCAAAAGCTTAAAATAGACAAAGTACTATACTTATTAAGCAAATCTAAACTAGAATTGAGCTTAATAAAACACTAAATAAGCTAGAATTTCAAATGAAACCAGGCTGCATACTTGACTCTATTCCTTTTCACTTTTTATGCTAATGACTTATTGAAACAAAGTTTTAAGACTCTAAAATGCTTTGACACATCTAAAAGCTTAAAACAGTAAACAAAGACTCTAATAAGCTAAATGAAACAATAATTAATCTAAACTAAGCTAAAATGTGATCACACTTGATGCAATATGGAACTTTTTAAGAATCAAGGCAATATACTTAACTAATTTGGCTAAAATGCTTAAGAGGAAATGCCAACAGCTAACGACCAAAAACAGATACTCATTGAGCATAAGAAACTAAATTTTCTCCTTCTAAACTACAACTTTAGTACATTTTAAGGAGGTTAATTAAATAAGCAGTTTGACAAGCTTATGGATACACAAACTTTTCTTTTGATAAAATAAGCTTGAAAACTTAACAACACTAATTTTAAACTTATAAAAACTAGTATTTAATCTTAATTAGAACTTGTGCAAACTAATTTAAAAACCAAAAATAGCTTGTACACCATTTTACCCTATCTAAGCCCCTTATCCCAAACACCCCTTTATTAAACTAAAAATTCATTTAAAGCTTAAAACAGAACTTGTAAAGCTAAAACAGTTTAAGTGTTATGCATAATAAGAATAATTAAGCAAAAACCAAAGAGAAATAAGCACTCTACATTAAGCTAAGCTATCAAGCAGTTTTAACTAAAAATGGGGCAGATTTTTAGAAAACTAAAACTAAACATCTATAAGCTATAAGCTAAGTACATTAAACTAACTAAGGCAGATTAAACACAAATAAGCAACATCAAGCAGAGAATAAGCAGTGTAATAAGCTAACATGAAAATAAGCTAAAAAGTTAAATGAGAGCTTACCTTATCCCTTTGCTCAAAACAAGGGTCTAAATGCTCATTCAAAGCTTAAATCAACAGCTCCAGCTTATCTAAGATAAGCTGGTAATGTCCAATAAGCTCTTCCCAGGCTAGCTTATCATCCAAACAAAAGCTTTTCAATAAGCAAAGGTAATTTTGAATTGTAAGTTTGATGAAACAGTAACTTTTATGAATAAAACAGATTATGAAAGAACTTATGAAAAGCTTGTAAACAGAATTAAGGCTTAATTGCATCAAAGTTAAAACATAACTAAAAGAAGCTTATAAACTGAAGTTTCATTAAAAACTTAAAATGGTTACAAGGCTTTTAAAAGTAAAATACAGAATTTAAATTGACATTTTAAAAAGTAAATATTAGACTACTCCTAAAACTAAATTACACTAGATAAGTTACAATGAGAAAAATGAATCCTATATATAAAAAAACTAAGGTGCAGGGTCTTGAATGTGTGCTTCTTGTGTGAGGAGGATAGAATCCTTCATCTTGGCCCTTTATTTTTCTTGGTCACCAAGTGATATGATCACAACCCTTCATTTAGCTTCATGTTTTTTCAGCCAATCACGAATCCTAGGATTGCCACCGTGGTTTGAAAGCTTATGGGAAATAAGTGAGTAGGTTTGTGTCGGGTTTGCAGGGTAAAAATGTGGGTGGGGTAGCAGGGTGAAAGGTTGTCTGGTAGTGACAGATGAACAATATAAATGGGGGGTTTTGGTGAGTAACAGTTTTGATTTAGGGTAATGGGTTGTTAGTGAAAAGGGTGTTAAAGGGTTAAGTGGGTTTAGGGAGTAACCTTGTTAGTCCTTAAGGACTAACGATGCAATCAGGTTAAGGCTAATGTTGGTTAAGTTTGATTGGGCCTAGGTTTAAATGGTTTGGGCCAAATTAGGATTCATGGACTTATTACTGTAAGCTTAAAAGCTTAAGTCTTTGATATGCTTAATGGGCTGACCTGGCCCATTAGATGAGTGCGGGTTGGCCCATTAAGTATTTCTTTGATATCGGCTTTGTCTTTGACTTTTGACTTTTCGGTTGACTTTTTTTGGTTGACTTTGACTTTTCACGCTCTTTCCATTCCTGTGCTCGGTTTTGTCTGTTTTGACTTGATTTTTATCTTTTAGTGAATATCCGTTACCTGCACAATCATAAATCACAAAACACACAAATACAATGTATTTTGGTATATTTTGGTCATTTTAGGCACGTTTTTATAGGTAAAAGGTATGTGTAATTAAGCATATACCACGCCATCAATCAATTTCCAGACTCTATAAATAGAAGACCCTAAACTCAGTTTTATGTATGCAAGTGAAACCCTAAACCACCAAGTCGACCAAGAGACGAATAAAGGAGCATAGAAGGTCAAAAAAGAGCCTCAAGATCATAGGAAAACTCTTGTAATTTTTGCACAACCCAATACTCGTTTGGTTAAGGTTTCTTTACTTTAATCGTTCATATATGAAACTGTGTGTATTTTTACAATGACTACCGGCTGATACTTTTAGGTATCAACCATGTTTATGAAGATTTAATGTTTGGTTTGTTTATCTCGATTGCTTAATTTATCGTTGATTGTTGATTATATTTATCACATGATACTCGTTTATGTGCTTTAATATGTGTTCAATCCGTATCTAAGGATATCGCATGTAGCTTAAATAGATATCGGATAGTTCTTATATTTAATGCGACATATCATTCAACTGGGTCTAGTCATACATATTCAATGCACTGCAACTTTTGTGTTGTCTGAGCGTAGGCTAAGAGTCCGGGATAGCTCTTTATATTGCAATATATATATCTAGAATCATAGGATCACAAATATTGACATATCATTGCCTTTATTTTAGTGAGCTTAGTTGAGCCATAAGGTGACGCTGGTATCAACGAGTACATTCTTATTCAATTGGCAAGGACTTGGATAGTGGACTACTAGTGTATGAATTGCCGTTAAGCAGTAAGTGGGTAAAGTCTCGATTTGCTAGGATTTAGTAAGATCACCATTACTAATCTCCTAAGATAGATTATAATCAACAAATGCTTGCTTTATGTGAATGCGTCTAATTGTGACAGAATTAGCGTGTCTAGGTCTTAGGAAGAAGTACTGCCTAAGTCTAGGAATGATATGCCCTTCGAGATAAGCCAATCATTGCACTAATAAGTAAACCTGCTTTTTGTTGGATTATTCATGGTTGATATGTTTTCCTTACATTAGTTCTTGATCGTTCCTCTATCGTTTGTTAATCTTCTTGTGTGTGTTTATTGCTTTACTTGTCATCAAAACCTTAGGTTAGATACCCAAACTCGTGGCAGTCTCTCAGGCTGAAACCCCATTTTTTTGCATTAGTTTTAGGTTTAACTTAGATAACTAAAATACTAATAGAATTAGGAATTAATTCTCTTGCTCTTAGTGATCGACACCCTACTTACCACGAAACTCCATCTGACCGGGTACACTGCATGTTAAACTGTTGTTTTTAGGTATAGTCGACATAAAATAAATAGTAAAACTTGATACATAAAATACCTACTCACAACAACACATCAAGTTTATGGCGCTGTTGCAGGGGAGTGAAGTTGTTTAATTCTTGTTTTTATTAGTGTTTTAGTTTAGTTTATCTTAGATTAATTTGCATATTTGTGTGTTAGTTTGTGTGTTTAATTTTTTGCATTGTATATTTTTGCATATTGTGTGTTTGTGTATTTTCTACATTATTACAGTCTTCTGTAGTATTCTGAGTCGAGAACTGAATACGGCATATTCTTTTTATTGGATATGGCGTATAATTTTTTTTTCAAAACCAATACAGTCTATTCGACTCTATCATCAATACGGCGTATTCAGTTCATTGAATACGACATATTAAGCTATTTGATAGTTTTCTTTCCTAGCAAATTTATTACAGGTTAAAATGGACGACCCCAACATTACTATGGAGGAGCATATCAGGCTTGAGGAAGAAAAAGCTCGTAGGCGTGGTAAGGTGTATAACCGAGAAAGTGCTACGTATGGTAAGATCTGGTATGATGAAGACGTTTACGACCTCAGATCTGTTGAAACTAAATTCCCAGCTATAGTCTGTAATGACGCCTTTACATCTGAAGTAACGCCCCATGGTAAGTCCTCTTAACGATAAAATTGACTTTAGAATATCGTTTGACAAATCCGACGATGAAGATTACACGGTGATTTATGACAAAAATTCATTTTCCTATAAAATAATTTATGTCAACGATTTGAAAACGGATTTGGAAAATGATAATGATAAAGTTAATATGCCTCCGTTTCCATCACCCGAGCCTACAATCAGTTATTTCAATGATTTTGACTTTCTTAAAGATTTTGAAAAAGAATTTCCAGTCATTGCTTACAATGATGCTCCTACATCTAAACTGGATTTCTTAACTGAACCTACTATGAGTCCTCAACATATCAATGCATTTAATTTAAAAGATAAACATTGTCCGAATGTGATGAAGAGGAACAAAACATTTTATACTTTAATAATCTATTTCCTTTTAACGTAATTTATCCCGATGGTTTAAAATTAGAAAAGGATAATGATGATGATAAAATCGATATTAAAAAGTCTTCGAGAGGTAATGTAATAAATACCGATGTGGGTGTCTATGCACAAGGGTCAAATAAGCTTTTGGAAACAAGTCATGATAAATCTGATAAATTTTTCAAAGCTGAAACTTTTATCAAGAAATTAAATTTTAATATCATGACTTAGAATCATCTTAACAAAGGGATGTCATTCATTTTCCTAATCAAGAATTTGTATGTGCCATTTGGCATCCCGTTCGACCCTAAATTGTTTTATAAGGATAGAATTAAATTGCGGTAAGTCTAACTTAAAGACTTTTTTTGTAAACAAAAGTGCTTGCTGGGAGACAATCCATAATGTATTTTCAATATTTTTATCGAGTCTGTCTTCCCATACTGTCTATACAGCATATCCAAACCCCATGGATATGGCGTATTGACCTTCTGGACGTTATCCAGTCTTTATTTTCCAGCACAGTCGATACGGCGTATTCGTTAAACAAAAATAGCGTATTCGACACAGGTATCAATAAGGCGTATCCTTAGGTATGGATACGGCGTATTGACTTCCTGTACAGTTTTTTAGGATTTTATTTCAAGTCTAACTAGCGAATACACGGAGAAAAAAATTGTACTTGTTTTCTTATGCTTAATACAGGAACCTTCTAAACTAAAAGATTTGGTGGACTGCTTATTTTCTAGAATTCTGTATGTGGTGTTCGTGCTAAGATTTAAACCCGCTTTCATACACACATTCTTGCTTATAAACTCACAAGGAGAATCAGTACCGAGCAAATATCAAGAGAGTTTCTCATTCTAATTCTTCTTAATTCCCGTTTTTAATGTTCTATCTATACAACAAGGATGTTGTATAATCCAAGTAGGGGGATGGGAATTAGAATCTATACTTGTCGTAATTTTCACATAAAATTCTTAAATTATGCTCAAATTTAAATATTTTTTAAGCATACTTTTGTGAAATTACTTGATACATAACCTGCACACAATAACCCTTGTTAGATATTGCGAGGATTTAACCTTATCCGTTTTCAAATGTTTACCCAAATTCCATAAAATATGAGTGTGCCGGTGATGTTGTAGACTTTAGAACTTGGCTTGGTAAATCTATTCGAGACCACAATAATGAGTACTATGGATTTAGATGGAGTAACTTGTTTAAATTGGTAAAATTCTAGGATTACACCCAAAAAGCCTTTATATGTTATTTTATTAACTAACTACACTCGTTAGTTAACCCCCGTATAAACCCTTTGTTTACTCTCATTTTAAGAGTCAGATAACCCTAGAACAACCCGTAGAGCTAATCCTTTAGGAATTACACCAACTATCTGATCGTAACACCTTTACACCTTAACCTACCCTGTTAGATTATGTCCATTTATCAGTTGCTAGTTGCTTAAAGTGTAAAGTATGTATTTCCTGAGTCTTGTGTTAATTATCTATCTTTGGTACAATTGGGAAGAAATTTGCATATTGCAAATGGGAATGTATAAAGTAGTCAAAACTCATGTATTTTTACTACTAACGCAATTATTGGTACGTCCGAAGAACGAAGAATCACCGAAGGAATTATCCGGAGTTATTATGATCGTGAAGATGGTGAAATTACACCGAGTTTCGTAGTATAGTGTTAGCAAAAAAAATCAAAAAAAATTAGAAAATTGCAAAAAAAAGAGAGAGGGAAAGTTTGGAGATAAGCGCAAGAGCTTAGACCAAAGGAATTATATGATGGATCGATTATTCATTGATACATCTTAAAAATCAATAATGTAGAGTATTGTATAAAGTGGTAGATATCGCCACTTGTCTTGTAAAAGTTTGTAAAGTATGGGATGATTGAGAAGTTGACCGTTACGGGAACGTTAACTTTGGTTGTTGTTTCCGATCAATGATCAAGACGTTTGCAAATAGTTGTGCCTTTGTCATAGTAACGGTCGGGAAAAAGTGTCTAGCAACTTATATCTTGGACTTAGTCTATTTGTTTCATAATTTTGTTTAACAACAATTTAATTCCCTTTTCTAATCATTAACCATGGGTTTTACACGAATGAGGATGTGTATGAGCATGCATGTCTATTCTGTCATTACGACCATGTATGCATGTCTCACCTGCCTTGTTGGTTTATTACTATTGGTGAAAATTAGAAGATCCCTACCCTATATCATTCTTCGTCCTAACCCTTGGTTAAACTTGAATGAGGATGTGATCGAACACACATGTCTATTTTGTGGTTACGGCCATGTATGTGTGTTTCAGCTGCCTTGTTGGTTTGGTAATTTTGGTGAAAGATTGTAGAATGATCAACCCTAAGCTTTAAAATAAAAACCTATTTTACCTTTTTAAACTTGTTACTCTTTAGCTCTAGTAGTGGAGATGTGTATCCTTGCCAAGCCTATGATAGAATACTCGTCATGACCGAGCAATTGAGCGAATTAGTTACATGTTACCACATAGATTAGTTAAGTGATTTGAGAGTTTTCATCTTCCTATTTCATGAGGTGTTTGGTTGTCTACTTGTAATAGATCAAATAAATGCTTAAACAGAAAAATCCTTAGGGATACATTTTTATAAACTTCTAAAGGCTACTTGAGGACAAGTAGGATTCAAGTGGGAGGATATTTGATGACATCAAATAACGTCTATTTTATAGCATCATTTATCCCATGTAATTAACCCATTTTGTATAATTATTGCAAAGAATTGTCACTTAATCGTTCATATTTGAGAATTGCAGTAATTATGGAGTACTTGGTGAAGATTGACTAAAAGGCACGCACTTTGGAGCTTAAATGAAGATATTTTGAAGATTATTGTTCTGACATCCAATACGTCAAATCTATCAAGGAAGATACAGCGTATCTGTGCCTACACTCACCAAAGACCATGAAGAAATAAAGATTAATACGCCGTATCCAGGAAGACCAATATACCGTATTCACAATATAGTAATAAAATATTCTTGAAGATATCAAACATGGTCCTTACTCTAAGAAATTGTTAATACGCCATATCCTACATCGCTCGATACGGCGTATCGATCAATTTCCAGACTCTATAAATAGAAGACCCTAAACTCAGTTTCATGTATGCAAGTGAAACCCTAAACCACCAAGTCGACCAAGAGACGAATAAAGAAGCATAGAAGGTCAGAAAAGAGCCTCAATATCATAGGAAAACACTTGTAATCTTCGCACAACCTAATACACGTTCGGTTATGGTTTCTTTTCTTTAATCGTTCATATATGAAATCGTGTGTATTTTTACAATGACTATCGACTAATACTTTTAGGTATTATCCATGTTTATAAAGATTTAATGTTTGGTTTTTTTATCTCGATTACTTAATTTATCGTTGACTGTTGATTATATTTATCGCATGATACTTTTTTATGTGCTTTAATATGCGTTTAATCCGTATCTAAGGATATCGCATGTAGCTTAACTAGATATCAGATAGTTCTTATATTTAATGCGACCTATCATCTAACTGGGTCTAGTCCTACATATTCAATGCGCTGCAACTTCAGTGTTGTCTAGGCGTAGGCTAAGAGTCTGGAATAGCTCTTCATATTGCAATTTATATATCTAGAATCATATGATCACAAATATTGACCTATCCTTGCCTTTAGTTTTGTGAGCTTAGTTGAGCCATAAGGTGACCCTGGTATCAACGAGTACATTCTTATTCAATTGGTAAGGACTCAGACAATGGACTTGTTAATCATAAGAAATAGTAGCTAAACTCGATCCGGAGGTTGGGGAGGATTAAACAATTAAGTAGCCATTTTATTATTTAGAGAGAAAGGAAAGATGTGTGTGCTTTTAGAGAGAGAAACAACACATACCTAATGAGATACAAAATGAATCCTCACCCCTCCATGGAAGTATAGAGGGGGTATGTATAGGTCAAGACAAGGGACACTATACTAACTTAACAATTCTAGTCCCTATGGGTCTTGCCTAATGATAACTAGTGTAATTCCATATAATTTAACATATTTTAAGGTTAAAAATCTTCCCTCAGTATGTGGACATACAGAATTACTTACAATGTTTCTATCAAGTACAAATACAACACAAATAAAGTCTTCCAAAGCGCTTCCAAAGCTGAAGATGTCTTCTGAGTTCTCCTGGTCTTGAAACTTGTACTCCAGCTTGGATCTTCATTGTCTTTACTTGTTCTGGAACCATTGTAGTATGCATGAGTTGGATTAACTTCCCCCTAATTCATGCAACATGTCTTAAAAAGCTTTCTTCATAGACTCCTTTTTAGCAAAGTATCTGAATCAGCTTCCCCCCATAAATTAATTTTCCCTATCTTAAGCGGTCTTGAAACTTGTATTCCAGCTTGGATCTTCATTGTCTTTACTTGTTCTGGAACCATTGTAGTATGCATGAGTTGGATTAACTTCCCCCCAATTCATGCAGCATGTCTTGAAAAGCTTTCTTCATAGACTTCTTTTTGGCGAAGTTTCTGAATCAGCTTCCCCCCAAACCAACATCCCTATCTTAAGCAGATTCTGAAACTTTGAAGTAGCTTAAACAATCTTCTACTTGTCATTGACGTGCACAGCGGAAATTTGTAGAAGTCAAACCACACCAAATACTCCTGCTTCTTGTCATTAGGGCTTGGTGAATATTCGTTCGGGGGTGCATGCGAGAAATCAGCAACAATTCTTCTCACGTATGCAGAATACTTCATAAACCATATTTGGTAAAGTAGTATACACTACTTCCCCCTGGAAGTTGACATGGTAACATCAAAGTCAACTAAGTCCCGGATGTACACATTTTCCCCCATGATGGTTTCGAACTCTCGGAAGCATCATTGTTGTGTACGCACATATACTCGAGAAGTTCTTGTCTTAAGCACAAATCTTGAAATCCAAACAAAGCATTACCCTCTTGTCTTCAGAAACCGTAGAGGAGATGAAGCAAGAATCAAGAAAACTTGGTATAATCAAGGTCTTGTATATGAATGTCGTTGAAGAACTTTGAGAATTTTGCTTAGACTGTGAAGTACCTTTGTCTTGGAATAGCACAAATATCCTGTGAGAATTGCTGATTACATCTCAACCTTTAAATTCTCTGGCTAACTTTACCAACCTCGTATTCTGTCGGCTATTGTTGTGATCACTTGGTGAAGTAAACCCGATATACCAAACTTGAAAATGAAGTGAAATCCCCCAAATTTGTTACTTAAGCTTGCACTGTTGTTGATTGAAGAACGGTGCAAGATTAAATCTATAAGTACTCTATACCCAACCAGAAAAGTATAAGAAGTACAACACCTCTTGAAATTATCCACATCGACTTCTGCGTGTGACACTGAGTACTACAACGTAACTCCTTTAAGTGATAGTTATCCAGGTCTGCAACCAACCACCCCTGACTGCTGGTAACTAGATAATTCAAGTCTTAATCATAAGCTATATACGTTCAAGCAAGTCATCAATCGATAGATTGGGTTTAAAGAAAAGAAGTAGAAAGTAGAAGGAAGTCTCGATGATGAAATAAGTAGACGCCTTCGTGAAATCTAACTTCAAGCTCAAATAAGGGATACCAAATCAACTTCGTGAACACTTGTCATCGTAATTCGAATCTCTAGCCGTTTGTCATTTATTGAATCTTTTCAGGATCGTTTTAGTGTTATGTATCATGTTTGTTATGTAAATGTCGTTAAACTAGACCAAATGTTATTTTTGATTGTCGTCAAGGAATAAACATTGTCTAGCTCAATGTTGTCGTGAATGTCTTTGAGTCCCGGATTAATCCAATAAACAAGCCCAAAATTGTTCAGCCCATCAATAACTAGCCCAACAATCTTAATCCATGGTATACACGGCCAAAAAGAAACAACTATAGCCGGCTCATTACATATTGAAACAAATATTAGCCCAACTTATCAAATGCCCTGGCCTGCTATGATTTACCAACCGATTCTAAATAGAAAAAATTTAGCCCATTTCATTTAGTCATAATACTCGGCATGCCACGTTTTGTAATACCCTTTCCAACTTTTAAGATATAAGTAATGACACTTTCCCTAATTTATATCATTCCCTAACCCTAATCCCTTTTATAACAGCCACCATCCCTCTTTTCTCCCAATTCATATCTGTTATAACCCAAAGAATCAAAATAAACCCAGATCCCCCATCATTTATTATATGACACAAAGCATAAACTAAAGATACCCCTTTTTACATATTCACGCATACCGAGGTATAGTTTGTCTTCAATATTTCCATAAGGAGGTATCGGGTAGGTTCACCTTTTAATTCTGAGTTTTATGTCAATGAACGAATAAAAGATAGACTATAACAGATTTGTTATACGTCAATCTTTATTTTTGAATATTAAATATGAGTTAATATCATCACAGATCTATGATAATTTTGTTCAAGCCTAAAGAAAATCTTTATAAGATTTGTAACAAGGTTGAACAATCTGAGATCTTCGTTTGTCATGTATATGTTTAGAGTCATGATATATTTTGAACAAGGGGATTGAAGAGATGGAGGTGTGGTAATATATGTGATGAAGGGATTAAGATTTAGATGGATTTGTTAGATTTGTTGATGAAGAATGTGACGATGGGTTAAGGTTGTTGATGTTGTTAGATTTGGGTTGAAGGTTAAAGTTTTTTTTGTAGTTGATTGTTGTTGTAGAGTTGGCTGTTTAATGTTGTAATGGTTGTAGTTGTTCGATGTTGGATTAATTTGTTTGATTGATTTGGTTTAACATGATCACTGAGTTTGTTTCTTCTTTATAATCTTTTTCTTTTGATGACTTTTGACTCGGATGAGTTACCGAGTTGACTCGGTTTGGGTTGTGTTCCAAACCGCCACTTGACCCAAACTGCCATGGTGCATATGCCAACCCGCCACCAATCTTTGAACAACCCGCCATGGTGGTGGTTTAACCAAACCGTCACCACCATCCACTGCCAAACCATCGCCAAGTATAAATTTGGGTTGCGGTTTGGTTAGTTTAACCATGGTAAAAAGTCAAACCGCCACCTGTAAAACCAAACCACCGTGGACAAACCACCATGGCGGTCAAACCACAGTGGTAACCCACCATGGTGGTCAAACTGCCGTCCGTATAATACGATTGTACTTTTCCCTAATTTCTGGATCTGTGTTTTTTTTTTGCTTTTTGGCCAAACTGCCACCAAGAAAAAGATATACCCGGATTTGTTAGCTTCTAAAAACTTGTCTTGAAGGTACTAAATAACAGCAGATATAAACCAGAATATGATGACAGAAACTTATAACAACAACAATAAATTAATTTCGTGGTTAATTTCGTAGTTGATTCTTAGGAGAAGAAGAACACTTAAACCCACGAAACAGATTTGTTAACACAAACAGGAACATACAAACTTGAAAAACAGCCAACAAGCAACCTTATAACCTGTTAAAACAAGTTTAGAACAGCCTGGAACATGAACAGTAATGGAATAGTGACATGAACAGTACCGAGATGAACATGAACAATAACAACAAACACATGATACAATACACTCATGCAGCTCTGATGCCAATTGTAGAAGATCTGGAGGTTGGATAAAATGTAATAAATGTGTAGCCATTTTATAGGAGATAAAGGTATAAAGAGATGGGAAGAGTGTGTATGCTAGAGAGAGAACACAAACACTTACACTTTTACAAAAGTGAGCTTCACCCCTCCATGGAAGTGTGGAGGGGGTATTTATAGTCCTGAATCATTAGTAATGAAGTTGTGCTAATCTCAAGTAGATTTTAAATTGGAGTGGGATTTTATATAGGCTAAGCATTTGCAAATTTCTTATGGGAAGAAAAGAATGATAGTGTTATTTTATAAGTCATGATGCCTAAACGTAGAATAATTGGGTTTTCTTTCAAGCTCATATGTATTATTGGGGCTTTTTCTCCCATTAGCTTGTATTTCACTTTTAAATGAATGTTTAATAAAATAGCGTGTCATGGTTTTTTGATTAAATAATTAGTTAATAGAGTTTTCTTTAGTTCCGTTGTGATTAGGATGAGTCCACATCGGTACTTAATTTGGCTTAAAATGCAAAAAAAATATAATAAATAAGTATCTCTGCCAGATTATACTCATGTGTCGGGCGTGGCCAGAAGTTGAAGTCTTCTATAAGTAGAGTCGGTGTCATAATAGTAGAATAACCTCTTGTCGACTCGATCATCGATGTGGCTTTGGATAAAAGGCACCAGTTTTACTTTAAATTCCGACGTCGAAAATATGTTTGCTACATTCTTGTTCGGATGGCAAGTGGCCGCTGTTTTTAGCCTACTAAAGGACTGAGGTTTAATAATGTTGCTTAATCTTTTGTCTTATTTTGTGCCTTAAAGAGCCTAGGGTATATGGTGCAAATAAGATTTGGTCCATTCATGTCTTAAAGAGCCTTCGGGTATATGACATGAATGGTGTCTTCTAAGTGCCTAATAAAAGCCAAATTTTGGTCGCCTCGATGTGGACTTTAATCTTTTTGAAAGTGCCGACTGAGATGGAGCTAGTACTGGAATAAACCCAACAAGGTTCTAGTCATGAAGTCTCGGTAAGCACTGAAGGGGTTGAAGAATTAAAAAGAATTGTAAGGATAAAGGGTGTAAAGAAAGAAGCCCTCCATACACTTAGGCAGAAACCGGGTCAATACATATGCTGCCAGAATCACTAAGATGATTGCTGACATTGAAGATCGACATCATGGACCCAGTGATGCAATGCACAACCCTCCCTAGCCACTCAGAATCTCTCAAAAGATTTCTGTTTTATTTCTCACGGAGACTAAACACGTTATCTATTGACTTTCTCACTCCGAGTTAGTTGATATTGAAAAGGTGGCAGTCAGCTCCAGCCCCCGATTACTAGAACCAAAACGCATCATTGAGTCTAGAGCCAAGAGATCGTCAATTAATCTCGTTAGGACACATATCCAATTCTGTTGTCTTTCACACACTGTGGAAACAAGACTATCCTAAGAGTCCTACGTATTATCCTTGTGATATTGCTAGAACATCCGAGTGAAACGAAGATTTTCACAATGAAGATGGAAATCCTGCTAGAGCCTACATCAAACAAGCTCTTGGTAGGTGACTGATAAGTGTAAAATACACATATCTATTTATGCTTAAAATAACCCAATTAAACCCAAAACAGACCAAAAATGGCAAAAATATGCTTGTATTTGTGTTTTGTGTGTGCAGGTATGGATAAGTCAAAAATCACAAGAAAACAGTCAAAAGTGAGCAAACACGGACACGAGAATCAGAAGAGTTCAAAAAGAAGCCAAAGATCCAAAGCCTTAGCCAATTTTCATCTACAAGGGCCAATCTTGCTATCTTCGAAAGTTCTTTATAACTTAAAAAGAGGAAATGAAAGACAAGGACCAAAAGTGCAATCCTCCCAAAGTTCAACAGTTTTAACTGTCGAAGTCGGTTAGTCCTCTTACCTTCTCACGAATTGGCATTGAAGGTACACATTCACATAATTTAGATAGCTTTTATTCTAGATCATCATCAGACCCATTCATCTTCTGATCATTCATCAGCAGACCATTCTCTAGCAGATCATACTTCAGGTCATTCCATTAAATCAGTCTTTATCCAGGCATACTTCACCAGATACCACCATTGCTGATTCATCTACACCATCAAGATTCGTTTATCCACCACCTACTAGGACTTCACAGGGTAGCGAGGCCTATCGCCATTAGAGATCTGCCCTATTATCTATCATGTACAACCGACGACATCCGAGTCGTCAGCTGGGAATTCTTCTTTTGAGTCATCTGTCGGACCATCTCGCAAGAGATGTAGGTCCCCTACTACTGCTGTGCCTTCATTTATCCCTGCTTTAGGAGCATTAGTTCCTACTCGTGCTGATCTCCTTCTGCCTCGCAATAGGTTTAGGGATTCTTATTCATCAGAGGATAGTGTTAAGGAGGATATCGATGCAGATGTGTTAGTAGATATCGAGGCTGATGCTACGGTTGTTGAGGTTGCAGCGGATATAGATGTTGAGGCTGGAGTTGATACGGGTATTGGTATAGAGATCGGGGATGACATAGAGGACGAGGATGAGGGCGAGGCCGAATCCAATAATAGATGGTGAATATGGGAGGTTAGATGTGGAATGTGGTTGTCCGAGATGCTATTCCAGTAGTATACTTATGACTGACGCTGTAGAGCGTTTGTAGCAGGTTGAGGAGGTTGTACATGATATTTATGGGCATGTTATGGAGATACCTCTTCATAGGTTAGAGGACATTGAGTCGGGACATAGAGAGTTGGAGGTGAGGATCTTAATTGCTGGTGGAGAGAGAGCTGGTTTGTTTGATCGCGTTACGTCCTAGGAGAGGAGCAACATGAGACTTCGAGGTACCTTGAGGATGGCAAGTGCGAGAGTGGATAGGTTTCGGCGCCACATAAGCTTTATGGCAGTTGAGCTCAGGGAGATCCATAGGTTTCGTTACTATGACAGGTTGAGGCTTAGGAGATTGGAGGCATTTGCTGCCGGACTTTGGGTTTTTTCGTTACCTATGTTCGTTTGTACTATTCATGGTGCTAACAAATTCTATGAACTATTAACCAGTTACTGCAGGGAATCAAACTAACAAAAATGCATGTCCACGAGAAGCTAATGGTGATACAGCTTTGAAGAAAAGTGTTGATACTAGACAATCTAAAGAAAAGAATGTGTCTACTCAATAATATATTGTGTTTCCATTATGGTCTTCCATCTCTTCAAGCTACAAGAGCTCAGATGAAACGTATAAAAATGATACAGCTGATGATGCTGCTGGTGAAACTCCTATACAAAAACCCGCAAGTAAGAATGAACAAGCCTTGAAGAATGTTCTTGATAAGATGATGGATCAAGAGAAGGAGGCTTCAGAGTAATCAAATGCTGTTAGAAAAGAGTTTGAAGCACAGTGCAACAGGGAGCTTCTTCAAGGGAAGGCTACTAAAGCCAGCAGTACTAACAGTTTTAATACTGTTAGCATACCAGTTAATGCTGCTAGTGCACCAAGAACTTCTAATGATGCTGGACCATCATCTGTTTCTCTTGTTGGATCATTTCCTCTTAATTTCAATGATCTTCCATATGATCCTCTCATGCCTGATTTAGAGGATACTGCTGAAGTTCAAAATACTGGCATTTTTGGCAGTGCTTTTGATGATGAAGATTTGGACACTTACAATTATCCTTTTGCTGATCAAGTTATGGGTGCAGAGGCTGATTTTAACAACATGAAACCTTCAACTATTATTAGTCCTATTCCCACAACTAGAATACACTCTATTCATCCTAAAGATCAAATAATTGGAGATCCAAAGTCAGCAGTACAAACAAGGGGCATGTCAAAGAAGAGTTCTGGAGAACATGCTATGATTAGCTACATCCAAAAACAGAAAAGGACAAATTATAAAGATTTCCAGAACTGCTTATTTGCATGTTTTCTCTCTCAGCAGGAACCCACAAAGATAGCTCAATCCCTTGATGATGAAAGCTAGGTTGAAGCAATGCAAGAAGAGCTACTCAGTTCAAGATCCAGAAGGTTTGGACACTAGTTGACCTACCTTATAGCAAGAAGGCTATTGGTACAAAGTGGGTGTATAGAAATAAGAAAGATGAAAGGGGTATAGTAGTCAGAAACAAAGCCAGGCTGGTAGCACAAGGATACAGACAAGAAGAAGGCATTGATTATGATGAGGTTTTTGCTCCTGTTGCCAGGATTGAAGCAATCAGGTTATTTTTGGCCTATGTCTCATTCATGAATTTTGTTGTGTATTAGATGGATGTTAAAAGTGCCTTTCTCTATGGTACTATTGATGAAGAGGTATATGTTAGCCAACCTCCAGGTTTTGTGGATCCAGAATTTCCAAATAATTTACAAAATGGAGAAAGCCTTATATGGTCTACACCAAGCTCCTAGAGCTTGGTATGAGACTCTCTCAACCTATCTGCTGGACAATGGATTCTACAGAGGTCAAATTGCCAGGCTAATATCAGTACTGCTTGTTACCGTTGATATTGTTGGTGCATAACCAAGCACCTGAGGGTGACGGTTCAGCAACAGCCCCTGAACCCCAACCCACACCCTCTACCTCACAACCAAATTTTTCATGAACCTCAAACTGAAGCTCACATTGAGCAACTACTCCCATCTCCAACTACATATCAAAGAAAAAGAAAGACTTAAACACATAGGAAAACCACAAAGGACACTAAGTTACCTCAGACTAGTGTACCTTAAGACCTTGGAGCAGATAAGGTTGTCCATAAGGAGGGGGTGACAGTGTGGAAAGGGTTATCACTACTGCTGCTAGCTTAGATGCATCACAGGACAGTGATAACATAATTAGGACCCAGACCACGGCAATGCCTAATGTTAACATTCTTCAGGGAATGGATACAGGTGGTAGTCCCAAGCGCCAAGAAACCATGGGGTACTCCTGCTCAGACTAGGTTTGAGAGAGTACTTGAACAGCCCAATGAACCACCTCTCTCAGAAGGTCATACATCTGGAAGTGGGGAGGGCAGGATGGAACATCATTTTGAATTGACGGATGATGTACCAATCACACCCCATGATTCACCTCTTTCAGGAGGTTACACATCTGGAAGTGATGAGGGTAGACTGCAACTACAGGAATTAATGACTATTGTGTACAAAATTGTTAAAACAGGTGCTTCACTTGGAGAAAGAGAAGGATGCTCAAGCTGTGGAGATCCTCAGACTAATGAAATGAATCAAGAGATTAGAAAGACAAAGGAAGTCAAGCAACTCACAACAAAGAAGGAGGAAATACAGACAGTTTAAATCTTTAAATGATGATTTAGATGAGGAGGATGCATCCAAACAGGGGAGGGGTAGTGACAAGATAAAGTCAATATTATGCAATTTTACACTCTGTTTATGGATGGTACACCTATGGAGATTCATATGTTGATAAAGAAAAAGTACCCACTAATCAAGAATTATTGGAGAAGATGTTGAACTTGCAGTTAGAAGCTGAAGAAGAAAGTACTATGGCATTTGAGCTTATCAAGTTCATCAAATCAATGCTTGAAGAGTAGTAAAATGTTTGAATACATCCTCCTAATGAATGAGAAGCTTAAATTGAAGAAACTTGATGATTGACAAGTAAATATCAAGTTTAGGGGAGGATTATTGGAAATTTTGAGTTACTACTGCCAGTACTACTTTTCTACTGCTGGTTCAAGATTGATAGTGCTGAAGATTGAAGAATATAAACTAAGTCGTTAGTACTGCTAGTTGTAATAGTTAGTATTGTTCGTTATAGTTAGTACCGCCAGTACAAAATGATAGATCGTTAGTATTGCTAGTTAGTTTATTAGTACTGTTAGTATTATATAGTTAGTACTGCTTATGTGATATGCATAAGATATATTAGGAATAGATATGCATGATCACTTAACGCGTTTTGTAAGCCTATTAGGGTTTTCCTTAGTGTATAAAAGGAACCCTACGGCATAGTTAGACAAATCAATCTTCATAGAAAATACATATCAATTCATAGTTAGTTATTATGTAACCTTGGCAGAATATTTGCAATTAATATATTCAAGTTTAGTATTCATTGTTCTTCTTAGTCTCAAAAAGGGTGAATATGATATATGGGCTATGAAGATGGAACACTACTTGGCTCATACAGACTATCCAATTTGGGAGGTAATCCAAAATGGAAATGGTCCTGTATCAGTCATAACTGATACAACAGGACAAATTAAAATTTTGCCTCTTAAATCAGCAGAAGATATAGTGGCTAGAGAAAGAGAAAGAAAAGGTTAGGAACACCTTGCTAATAGCCATTTCCAGAAGATCATCTAGCTAAATCCATAAGATGGCTGATGCAGAAAGAAATGTGGAATGCATCAAATCAAGAAATTTGTGGCAATGATAGAATCCACAAAGATGCATAAGTACAACTGAAGCAACATTTTTGAAGATCACTATATCCACACAGATGGGAATTCACAAAGGCTATGAGAGAAATCCAAAGATCTTCCTCTCACTAAGATTTCATGGAGCAAATTGTATCAACTGGTAAGATGCAAAATCAGAATTTCTAAGATATCTACCTTCAGCTTGGTTACAAGTTTCCTTATTAAGAGGAAGCAAACCAGGTATGGACAGATCTCATTTTTGATGACTTGTACAACAATTCTAAGATACTTTTGAAAATGATGTAAAAGGCTCTACAGCATCATCTTCCCACTTTGCAAAGTGTAGCCTTCATTTCTGAAAACACCAACAATACAAAAGAGATTTAGTACCCGCTTTATGGTGTCCCTCAAATACTTCAGTCATAAATTCAAAGCTTGAACATACATCATCATATTCCTTGCTTGCATATCAATCAAGTTTGTCCTCGCAATTGGATCATAGAGACTAAGACAAGTTGATAGATATGAACCTTGAAATTAAAATGGACATAAAAATGGCAAGTAGGCCATGATCTTAATGAGGAATAAGAGAAGTTACTACAAGAAGACTGGTGAAAGCTACCGTTAGATGCAAAAGAACCAGTTGGTTTTTTGATAAAACCAAAGTGGAATGCTACAACTGCCACTAAAATGGGCATTTTTCAAGAGAGTGTATAACAAAGGAAGTCAACAGAAAGGAGGATTGATGGAATTATCAAATAAAGAAATGGGGAGCAGACCTGGAAAGAAAGAAGAGTCTAAACCATGTTGACACGTTGATGGAGAAAGTGTTGACTGGACAACTCCACTTAGAAAATAAAACTGAAGATTATGGGCCTTTCATGCTAGCAACAGCTCAGGATCAAACACACCAGATAATTTAGTTCTAATTGATGTAAAGAAGTCTTATCTAACCAAAAAAGACTATAGATGCTCATATAGAAGCAACTTAGTGATGCTAGAGTAGAAATTAAGGCTTATACACAAGGTCTTAAGAAAAGTTGAATGAATATAGTTTTGCCCATCAACAAGGTCAACTTTGGTATGACCAAAAAATCAAATTTAATTAAAATAGTGATTTAGATGACAAAAGCAAATTTCACACATACCTATAAGAAGTTTGTTGGACTAAAGCACAAAAAGAAAAAGATTATTTGGAAGTAATAGTAAACAAATGGAATCATTCTTCAAAAAATCTTGGTAAAATTGTAAATCATCATATGAGTGCCAGATAAATTTATGGGCTGGGTGTATGGAGTACGATAGATATAGGTGGGAATTTGTAGTTATTGAAAAATGGAGTTTCCAAAGTTGTCGTTTACAGACAAAATACAGGTGAATATGAAAATCCACCTTTGCAAAAAACATGTGAAATGCAAGCAGTACCCCCACCCATGACAGGAAATTATTTGCCCTCTGGACCTGACATTGAAATAGATGACTCACAATATACATATGGTCCAGAAAAGACTCAACCAAGTGAATTTGAAACCCAATCCAAGCAGAACTTGATATCTGTAACTCAAACATTAGTACAGAACCTACCTGAATTAGTGTCTGAACCAGTTTCAATGGCAAACAAACATAAAGTTCAAACCTAAGTTAGGTTGATGCTCCTATCATTGAGGAGTAAGAATCAGATAATATGATGAGAATGTGTTGTGTCTGTAAAAATAGAAGATCTTGATACACCTAGTTTTGCTAACAAGCAAATAAAAACTCCTAGGGAAAATGTTAAGAATCAGTCTACAAATAGTCAAAAACCTAAGGTTAACCACAAAGAGTTGGGACATGAAATTACTCAAAGAGGATGTTTTGTCTGTGGTAGTTTTAGTCATTTGATAAGAGATTGTGATTATCATGTAAAATTGGCTAAACAAGTTGAGCTACACAAACAAAATATGACTAAGGGAAATGATTCAAGGGAAAGAACCAACAAGATTTTGAGAAAACCAACATGGAACAATGCTCAAAGGGTAAATAAACAAAATCAGTTTGTACCCTTGGCAGTACAAACAAGAACTGGAACAAATCCAGTTAATGCTGCTAAGGCTAGCAGTACTAACAATTTTAGTACTGCTAGACAAAGTGTTAACAGACAGACAGTACTAACTAGCACTGCTCTAAAAGTTAATACTGTTCAGCCCATGATGAGTGATGTAAGATCAGCAAATGTTTTTCATAAAACTAATTCACCATCATCAAGACCTTTTAAAAGAACAACAGTACTAAAAACAAATCTTTCAAACCAAAAGGTTTATACTGCTAAGGTAAAAGAAGTTAGTACTGTTGGGGAAAAATGGGTCATTGCTGTCAAGTCCTCAGCAAGTTGTAAATGGAGAATACCTGGATACAACAATGATATTCTCTCCAAATACAATGGTGGATCTAGCCTTAGAAATTATTCATCTTTCAAAGATCCACTAGGCAGACTCAAGCCCAAACAGGCTTGGGTCCCTAAGAGAGACTAATCTCTTTCTTTCAAATGTGCAGGATAATCCACATAGAAATCTACAGAATAAAGGAATAATTGATAGTGGATGTTCCAGGCACATGACAGGGAACAAGGCCTACCTTGCTGACTATCAAGACATTAATGGTGGCCCTGTTGCCTTTGGAGGTAGTAAAGGCTATATTACAGGTAAAGGGAAAATAAAAACTGGTAAGTTAGACTTTGAGGATGTAAGCTTTGTGAAAGAACTTCAGCCTTTCAATCTCTTCTCTGTGTCACAAATGTGTGACAAAAAGAACAAGGTTCTTTTTACTGACACTGAATGTCTTGTTTTGTCTCCTGATTTTAAGTTACCTGATGAAAATCAAATATTACTTAAAGTCCCTAGACAAAACAATATGTACAGTTTCAATTTAGAGAACATTGTTCCTTTAGGAGGTTTGGCTTGTTTAATTGCAAAGGCTACAACTGATGAATCTAACTTATGGCATAGGAGGTTGGGTCATGTAAATTTCAAAAACTTAAATAGACTTGTGAAGGGAAACCTTGTAAGAGGTTTACCTACAAAGCTTTTTCAAAATGACCACACTTGTGTTGCTTGTCAAAAAGGAAAGCAACACAAAACTTCTTGTAAGCCCAAGTTAGTTAGCTCTATTAGCCACACCCTACAACTTCTTCATATGGACTTGTTTGGACCTACATCTGTGAGAAGCATAAACCATAAGACCTATTGTTTGGTTATCACTGATGATTTTAGCAGATTTAGTTGGAGACATTTTCTTGAGAACTTAAGGATGAAACAAGTGGCAAATCCTTAAGGACTTATGAAGACAAATAAGAGAACCAATTAAATCAAAATGTAAAATTATTAGATGTGATAATGGAACAGAATTTAAAAACAAGGAGGTTATTGAATTCTGTGGGTTAAAAGGAATCAAGAGGGAATACAGCAATGCCAGAACTCCACAACAAAATGGAGTTGCTGAGAGAAAGAACAGGACCCTAATTGAGGCTGCAAGAACCATGCTTGCAGATTCATTTTTACCTAACACTTTTTGGGCTGAAGCAGTTAGTACTGCTTGCTATGTTCTAAACAGGGTATTAGTGACCAAGCCTCATAATAAGACACCTTATGAAAAAAAAACTTTTAACTGTAATACAAGAACCAATTATAAGTTATATAAGACCTTTTGGGTGCCATGTGACCATCTTGAACACCATAGACCACTTAGGCAAGTTTGTTGGAAAATCTGATGAGGGATTTTTGGTTGGGTATTCTCTACAAAGCAAGGCTTTTAGAGTATACAATTTAGTAACCAAAAGAGTTGAAGAAAATCTGCACATAAACTTCTTAGAGAACAAACCCAATGTTGCAGGGAAAGGACCAAATTGGCTTTTTGACCTTGATTATTTGACTGATTCTATGAACTATCATTATGTTAGTTCACAGAATCAAGCTAACCTTCATACAGGTCAACAAGACTCTAACCAAAATGCAGGTACAAAAGACAAAATTGTTGCAGGGGATTCTGAAAAAGAAGATGAATCTGCTCAAGACTGTTTTGAAGTTCCTTTCTGGCATTCGTATTCTTCCACAAACACCTCTTCTTCAAAATCAGATAAAAAGAGAGGAAGTTCAAGAGAGGAAGAACAAATCTTTTTGGATGATCTTGCAAGACTTCAAAGGCAAGAAAAGGAAGCTAATGAGGAAGCTGAAGCTCTCAGGAAGAATCTTGAACAAGAAACTGAGAACTTGGTAACTCAGGCAGAAGCTGCTAAGTCTAGCAGTACTAACATTTTTAGTACTGTTAGCACAACAGCTAAAGCTAGCGGTACTAACTTTGTTAATACCGTTCGCATGCCAGTTAGTACTGCCAGTGCAAATGAGGGACTATCTATTTCTGACACAACCAATTTCCAAGAAGATGACTCAGAAATACCTCCACTTGAGGATATTCATGAAGATGCTACTGATGGTATCTTTACACATTCATCTTATGATGATGAGGGTGCAGTGGCTGACTTCACAAATTTGGAAACTATTGTGAATGTTAGTCCTATTCCCACATCAAGAATTCATCCCTCTCATCCTTCAACACTTATTCTAGGAGATCCAACATCAGCAGGACAAACAAAATGCAAAGTTAATAAAATTCTGAACTCATAATGCTTTTTTGTTAGTTATGTTCAAAAAGCAAAGGAAACCAATCAAAAGGACTTTCATCTTGTTTTTTATTGTTTTTCTACTCAAAATGAACCCCAAAAAAATTTCAGAAGCCTTGAAGATGAAAGCTGGGTTGAAGCAATGCAAGAAGACAGTTGTTGCAGTTTGAGATTCAAAAGGTTTGGATTTCCTATAGATTTGCCATTATAGGAAAAGGCTATCGGTACAAAGTGGGTGTATCGAAATAAGAAGGATGAAAGAGGAGTGGTTGTTAGAAACAAAGCTAGATTGGTTGCTCAGGGACATAGGCAAGAGGAAGGAATAGACTATGATGAAGTTTTTGCTCCTGTGGCTAGACTTGAAGCCATCAGGATCTTTTTAGCATTTGCCTCATATATAGTGCATATAGTCATATCAATGGATGTGACAAAGTGCCGTTCTCTATGGCAAAATTGATGAAGAAGTAATAATTTTCTCAAACCAACCAGGTTTCCAAGATCCTAAGTCTCCTCAGAAAGTCTACAAAGTGGTTAAAGCTTTGTATGGACTACATCAAGCTCCAAGAGCTTGGTATGCTACTTTATCCACTTTCTTGTTGAAGAATGGATACAGAAGAGGGACAATAGACAAAACTCTCTTCCTGAAGAAAGACAAACATGATTATCCTTTTAGTTCAAGTTTATTTGAGGATATACATCTTTTGGGTCTACAAAGAAGTCTGGTGTGATGGAATTTGAGGCTTTGATGAGAAGAATATATTTCAGATGAATTCAATGGGAGAGCTCACTTTCCTTCTTGGCCTTTAAGTCAACAGAAACCCAATGGTATAATTTATAAGCCAGGATAAGTATGTTGCTGAAATCCTAAGAAGTTTGACTTTGCAAGTGTTAAGAAGACAGCCAGACAACCCAATTGAGACTCAGAAGCGCAATTTCAAAGATAAGGAAGCCATTGATGTTTGATGTCCATCTTGATAGATCAATGATTGTCCTCCTTAAATGTATGTGACTGCTTCTCAGGCCTGACATTATGTTGCATCTGTGCTTGTTCTAGTTTCAAGTCACTCCAAATACCTCTCACTAAGTCTGTCAAAGAATTTTTTAGGTATCTAAAGGGCCAAACCCAAACTAGGCCGTTTGTATCCTAGAGAGTCTTCATTTGACTTGGAATCCTACTCAGATAGTGATTATGCTGGTGCAAATCTAGACAGGAAATCCACAACAGGAGGTTGTCAATTTCTTGGCAGAAGACTCATAACTTGGCAATGCAAAAAGCAAACCATTGTAGCCACTTCTACAACAGAAGCAGAATATGTTGCTGCTGCAAGTTGCTGTGGGCAAGTGTTATGGATTCAAAATCAAATGTTAGACTATGGGTTCAACTTCATGAACACAAAGATCTACATTGATAATGAAAGCACCATTTGCATTGTAAAGAATCCAGTATATCATTCGAAGACAAAGCATATTGCTATTAGGCACCACTTTATTAGAGATGCTTATGAGAAGAAACTCATACAGGTGCTTAAGATCCACACTAATGACAATGTAGCTGATCTACTAACCAAGGCATTTGATGTTAGCCGATTTCAGTTCTTGGTTGTTTCAATTGGGATGATAAATCCATAGCTACATTAGTTAAAGGGAGACAAATTGAATGGGTTTTCTGTGGATGAAAGAGGTAAAACACTCTATGGCAAATCAAACTTGTTCCAAGAAACCTCTAAAACCTTATACTCCACCTTTCTACTCATCAAGATTCAACCACCATCATGCAAGCATAGCTAACCGTACCAACAAGTGGTCTGTACACTTTCGAGAGTAAGAAGATTGCTCAAGATGTTCGTGCTAGGATTCAGGGTAAGAATTCTCTTGTGAAGCATTGCAACATGAGATTATGTAGACATCCAAAGAGTATTCAGGTAAAATTGGTTAGTATGTTGTAGATGGTGAGTGGGAAGATAGATAAGACACTAATAGTGAGCATGGTTTAGAATGGATTTAAAGAAGATCAAGAGAGTCACTGAGAAGAGTTACTGATGGTGCTGAAGCATTTCTGATACTTACTTTGTTCCTTCTATGTTTGGAAAAAGTTAGTACCGACCATGTAAAGTTAGTACCGCTGGGCAAAGTTTGTACCGCTTAAGAGACGATTGGAGAATAATACCGCCAAGGGTACAAAGTGTAAATTGGAACGTTTTCTTTAAAATTAGGTCACCAAAACCTATAAGAATCCATCTCAATCGCACACTTACTCAAGCAATCTCTCCAACTGACATTCTTCGCTACAAGCCCTAATCTATCTTACCGACGATCTCTCTCTTCTAAGCAATATGGCCGCTCTTGAGTCCTGTCCTAAGCACAATATGATCGCGTACTTGGAAAAGACTGAAGGGAATGTTGAGTTTCATGAAGTCATTGATTTTCTTCGGAGAAGTTCTATTTTTCATGCACTCACTGTAAGTCCTGTTGTTTCGACCACATTCGTTGAACAGTTTTGGACGTCTGCTAAGTCCAAAACATTCAACAATGTAAGGCACATAACTGCCAAAGTAGCTGGCAAAGTTGTGTCTATCTCGGAAGCATCAATTCGAACTGATCTTATTTTTGATGATGCTGATGGGATAGACACATTACCAAATCAAGCTATCTTTAATGCTATTCAGCTTATGGGATATGAAGGGGATTTAAGTGTTTTAACATTTAATAAAGCATTGTTTTCACCCCAATGGAGGTTTTTATTTCACACAATTAATCATTGTTTAAGCTCCAAAAGTACCTCTTGGGATCAAATTCCTACAAACATTGCAACAGCTGTAATTTGTTTAACAACTAATCAAAAGTATAATTTTTCAAAATTAATTTTTGATGGTATGCTTAGACATCTAGAGGCTAAGAAGAAGTTTGTAATGTATCCTCGTTTTATTTCTATATTTTTAGATAGACAATTAGCTAATATAACTGTACCTTTAGATCACTTCCCTGTAAATAGTTTAACTAGTAAAGTTTTTTCATTTATGGTTAAGAAGGGCAAACATTTTTCAGGCAAAGTTACACCTTTGTTTGATACTATGTTGGTCCAACCAACTCAGGATGAGGGTGCTTCCTCAGAAAGTCAATCTGTTGAACAATCATCACCCTCTCCTGCTCCTACTGGTGAAGTCCCAAATGAGTCACTGCCTGACTCAACTTCTGCTCAACCAAGTGAGGTACCATTTGAGCAACAACCTGACCATTCACCAAGTCCTTCACCACAACCTTCACCCACTCCTATTGTTCCTGATTCAATCCCAGAACATACTGGTGAGAATCTTGGAGATCATTCATCCAATGATCAATCCCTTTCAGGGAATGAGGATGCAATGACCCTCCAAAATGTCTATGATCTTTGTATCTCTTTGTGTAAACAGGTTTCAGATCAAGCCAAGGAAATTAAACTCTTGAAGGCTAAGATCAAAAAGCTCAAAAAGAAAGCTACACCTGTAATCAAACATTTTAAAGAATATCAGAAGAGAATCTCAAAGGAGCAAAGACAACAAAGGAAGAGACTCTCAAAGAAAAAGAGGGTGCAGCAAGAGTCTGTATCCAAACAAGGGAGGAAGAATGCAAAAGGAGATGGTAAAGCAAAAGAAAATGCTCAAAGTGAAGGGAGGTCAAAAGAAATGATGGATGAAGACAAAGAAAATGAAAAAGTTAGTACCGACAGACCAAAACTTAGTACTGACGATTTCAAAGTTAGTACTGATGTACAAATGGAAAGTACTGATGATCAAGTTGATGCTTCTGAAGAGATCTTTAAAGGTACTGAAGACCAAAAAGAAAGTTCTGAAGAGCAAAGAGTAAGTACTGAAGAGCAATCTAAGGAAGATATTGCTTCTCAAGCTTCTCAAACATCCTCTCTGACACCCACATCTGTGATATTTGGTGATGATGAAACAATTGCTACACTTCTCATCAACATGAGTAAAGCCAAAGCTATTTCCAAAGAAAAAGAGAAAGGTGTAGAACTGAAGGATGTTGAAGATACTGATAGACCTAGATGACCTAAATTCTACAGAACAAACTCACTTTAAAACCTCTTCAAAAATTGATCCTAAAGACAAAGGAAGAAGAAGATTGACGAAGAAATGAAATGAAGTGAAGATGATGATATTCTCATAGTGTGAGAAATTCAACAGCTTGAGGAGAGATGAAGAGTTGGCTAGGAAAGTACAAAACGAGTGGAAGCCGACGAGGAGAAAACAAATTGATCGAAGAGAGCAGCAAATGAGCTCTCATAATCAACATTGATGATGTTAAGCAAGAATTGAGGGCAGGACAGAATACTTGCTGAAAAGCTTCAAGAGCAAGAAAGAGAGCAATTCACTATTGAAGAAAGAGCTAAATTCCTTCATGATACAATTGCTGCTCAGAGAAAGTTCCTTGCTCAACAAAGATCACAAGCCATAAGAAATAAACCTCCAACCAAGAATCAACTAGAAATAAAGGATGACCTAATAAAGCATGTGGGATGATTCAAAGATTGGATCTTTGTAGACGAAAATGAGTGATATTTGTGAAAAGATTTCCAAACTCGGTACACTTCTTGAACACTTGTAAAACTTGGACAACACTGTTCTCGAATATCACGTATTATGGAACTCGGTACACTTCTCGAACAGAACTAAACTCGAAAAAAATGCTAACATATTCGGTATTCCTAAAGCGTATTAAACTCGGAAATATTCTTACTCTAAACTCGATAGATCCGAGTTTCGAAAAATTCAAAAATTATGAATTATCAATAACCACCAACTCGATAAAACCGAAATTTATGATTACTGGATAATCCAAAACACTTAAAACATCAAATTCGATAAAATTAAATTTGATTTCCGAGTTTTTAGAAATTTGCAAATTTGTTTTTCAAAATCCTAATTCACGATAAAACCGTGATCTTGATGTATTTTATCACTTAGTAATCGTATTTTCGAGATTTAAAAACACTAATTCCTTATTCACACTTTTCGATAGAACCGAAAAATGTGAAAAGCTATAAAACTACTGAAAATGCAAACACCATACTCGATACCATTTGATGACGCCAAAATACTCGAAATTACTGCCAAAACTCAAGTCGAAAGCTCAAACACCTCAACCGAATTCACCGAGTGTCATCACGAGGTTCTCGGACATGGAAAAAACGCACAAATCGGCTCACTCGTATTCTCTAATGGCGTATGATACCACTTGTTAGGTCTTGTTTATCTTGAATCATACATTATCAATCATGGAAGCTTAGAGAGAATAGTAGTGGAGGGAAAGTATTCAAATTTCAAATGTTATAAACGAAGGGAAAAGGAAAATGTTTATTACAAAAGCATCACCCTCTAATGATGATTAGAGGAGTATTTATAGAAGAAGGAAGGAGTCTTCCCTTCCTTTATTTTTCACTTCTAGTCCCTAATATTTGATAATTATGCTATTTCTTTTTTTTAGCATAATATACCTTATTACAAGCTACTTTATTCTAAACAAAATAAAGACTATTAACTAAATATAACTAAACCACATATTCGACACTTTTTATGAACCTAACATATGGCTTTAACCCAATGTGAAGTTACATCGTCCATCTAAAGAGATAAAACAATCTAAGTAGACGATATGTCAAATTTCTCCCGTTAAAGACTAGTAGGCTAAGTTAGACGTTTTATAGTAAGGAGATCATTAAGTAGATTCAAAACACATCTTACTTATCTTACCTTAAGCTACATATGTCTATTCAAGAATAAGGCTTGAAAACCAATCATGCGGACCTTTCACGATTTTACTCAAGACACGCTTTTTTCCACAAAACACTCAATTACAAAAAAAATGACTAACCTAATCTCTAGGCAATAAATCAACATAAAATACAAACTAAAATCACCAAAACTTCATACCACAATCCTAACTATAAATAAGCAAATTACTCACACATAATTAAATGTACACTAATAACATCAAATAAAAATGATAATAATAATAATAAATAATAATAATAATAATTATAATAAAAAAGTGATTTATAAAAAAATATAATAATAATAATAATAATAATAATAATAATAATAATAATAATAATAAACTAAGCATGATAATATACATAATATAAATAAATTAAGATAAAATCAATCTTGGTGTTTACTTAGCATGACAAGGTTACAACTTTTCTTCGTTCCACGTAAAGATAAATTTAAACTTAAACTAAAAGAATTTTAAAGATAAAAGATTAAAACTTTATTATTAAAGTTACGGAAAATGGCAAAAAAATGCATTAAACTTAGGGTTTGTTTCCAATCAAGGTACTTCATTTTTTTTCTTGCACATAAAGGCGGTCAACTTTTTTTTCTAGCCGATTAAGGTTTTTCTCACTCCTCGTTAACACGCTAACCCTCCATTTCGTTATATCCCAAAATTAGTGTTAATTAAAAATGAAGAGCCCAAATTGATAATTATCTAAAAATTAATTTACATAAATCATTTCTTAATGGGTCATTTCCAGATCATGTAATTCTTTTTTTTTGAAATATAGATCATGTATTTCATTTGTTAGTTGCATGTTGCGATAATGCTTATTATTCTGGTTGTTTGGAAGTCAAAAATATGTTTTGGCTACTGTACATGCAGCAACAAGATTTGGAATTTAAATATGTTCTGATCATACGCGAATGCTTATACACTTGTACAAAGATACACATAGAAAGGTACACGAGAGTTAAGATCAACATAGACTCATTATTTGTCATAGATTCAATGAATCAATCTCAACAATCTATTTTTTCATAAAAAAATAAAAAAACTCAATTTTCACCTATTTTTTAAAAATAAAATATCTTACAAACAGTAAATCGTCACACGACAAAAAAAACACAATCGCGACGAGTATTTTTTTATCTTTCAGTAGACGGGTGACACAATATACTTTCGAGGAACTTTTTTTCGATTTTTTTTTCAATCACAAATTGCGAAAATCATATATGATTCGTATAACGAATCATATATGATTTCATAAAATCATATATGATTTCATAAAATCATATATGATTTGTGATTCCTAACGAACGAACTTTGTTTTGTCAATTTTGATTTAGACACGAATTGCAAAATCATATAAGATTTCGTATAACGAATCATAAATGATATTCATAAAAATCAAATATGAATTCATAAAATCATATAATGAATGTGATTCCACAACTTTTTTTCAATTTTGTTTCAATCACGAATTGCGAAAATCATATATGATTCGTATGACGAATCATATATGATTCGTATAACGAATCATATATGATTTCATAAAATCATATATGATTTCATAAAATCGTATATGACTTCATAAAATCATAAAAAAAGTTCGTCGAAAGTATATAGTGTCGCCCCTCTATAGAAAGATAATTTAATTCTCGTCGCGATAATATGTTTTGTTTTGCGTAACGATTTAACATTTGTGAGAATTTAATTTTTTTTAAAAATAACGGAAAGTGAGTTTTTTATTTTTATAAAAAATACTGGCTATGATTGGTTCATTGGGTATATGACAAATATTGGGTTTTATATTTACCCTTTGCAGGTACACGAACATCAAATTGTCAGTACCCTTAATTAGAGTTTCTTAGCTGCAAATAATAAAAAAACCAAGGCATTAGAAGGGGTGTAATTAATTTAAAATAAAAGACCCATCAAATCTTGTTGCTGCATGTATAGAAGCCAAAACATATTTTTGACTTTCAAACAACCAGAATAATAAGCATTATCGCGACAGCCAAAAGTTCAATATATACTCAATATTTGTCATAGACCCAATGAACCAATTCTAGTCACTCATTCTTTCATCAAAAATAAAAAAACTCACTTTCCACCTCTTTTTTAAAAATTAAATATCTCACACACTGTTAATCGTTACGCAAAACAAAACATATCATCGTGACGAGAATTAAATTATTTTTCTATAGAGGGGCGACACTATGTAATTTCGACGAACTTTTTTTATAATTTTATGAAGTCATATACGATTTTATGAAGTCATATACGATTTTATGAAATCATATATGATTTTATGAAATCATATATGATTCGTCATACGAATCATATATGATTTTCGCAATTCATGACTGAAACAAAATTGAAAAAAAGTTAGTTAGAAATCACAAATCATATATGATTTTATGAAATCATATATGATTCGTTATACGAATCATATATGATTTCGACTCGTGAACGGAAAACAAAAATTGAAAAAAAAAGTAGTAGAATCACAAATCATATATGAATTCGTGAAAATCATATATGATTTTATGAAATCATATATGATTCGTTATACAAATCATATATGATTTTCGCAATTCGTGACTGAAAAAAAATATCGAAAAAAAGTTCCTCGAAAGTATAATCGTTCACCCTACTACTGAATTATAAAATAATACTCTTCCGCTATGGTGTATTTTTTGTCGTGTACGATTTACCGTTTTGTAAGATATTTTTATTTTTAAAAAGTGGTGAAAGTGGGTTTTTTTTTTATTTTGATAAAAAAATAGATGGTGAGATTGATTCATTGATCGATGAGACAAATAATGAGTCTATGTTGATCTTAACTCGCAACATGTAAGTTACAAATGGAATATCTCACACATGATCTGGACGTGACCCACTAAGAAACGATTTATGTAAATTAATTTTTAGATAATTGTCAATTTGAGCCCTTCATTAATAATTAACATTAATTTTGGGATATAACGAAATGGGGGTTAGTGTGTTAACGGGAAGTGAGAAAAAAACCTAAATCGGCTAGAAAAAAAGTTGGCCGCATTTATGTGCAAGAAAAAAGTGGAGTACCGTGATTGGAAACTGACTATAAGTTTAGTGCCTTTTTGTGTCATTTTCCCTTAAAGTTACAAACTTTGTGAAGAAATAGGAAGGGTGATTTCGGTCTAATCGAGCCAACTTTCATGACTAGCTAAAGTATTTGTACTCTCTCCGATTGAACGCCTATACTCAATTAAAGATTTAGAAGCGATCCTCTCCGCTTTTATAGCTAGTTGTGAGCTTGATCCATGAATCAAAAGGATATTAAACTCAACTTATATTAAATTGATGGATTCAACCCACTTATGTATCTATCCGCGGTTTGCTCCTTCGTTTCCCACAACTAACAACGAGCTTGTAATCTTAAAAATTCACTTGTATACTCAGCTATGATTCTCTTACCTTGAACACAATTGTGATATTGTCGGAATAAAATATTCTCAATGTCAGGTGGTAAAAAGAGTAAAAGCTATAAATGCTCTACCTACTTTTTTATATAAGCATAATGAATCATAGAAAAAAAGTATGTTATGCATAATGGATCATACAAAAAAGTATGTTATTCATAATGAATCACATGATAAAAATATATTATGCATAATGAGTGTTTTTCATGTTGGTTATTCATTTCAGACCATTTTTATATATAGGTAGAGCATTTATAGCTTTTACCCAAGTAAAAACCTACCTTTAATCATTCTCTTCATCCTTGTGCAAGTATCCAAGGTTCGCTTTCTTTGTCTCCTACGGTTGTCTTGTTTACGTTGCCACCAAGCCCCAGCCTCTTCACGCAACTTATAAGCCATAATCTTAACATTCTCTTTTTAAGAACATCGATGATGTCAAAGAACTTGTCAACCTCATACAACCAATTTAACACCGCTGCAATGTTAAGATTCCCAACAAAATTGGGAATCGCGGCTTTGACATGATGTTCTTGACGCTCTTCATAATTATGTTGATTTTCATTCTTCCTAGTAATCACCCTATAACCATTAGTTCTTCCTTTTAAACCTTTAGCACTAACCCCAAGGTCTCCATCTCCTTTCGTATCTCAAGACCCGAAGAAATCATCTTGTCTCCATACTTGTTTGGGAGATTGGTCATGATCATGATTATCAAACAATCCATCTTAGAACGGGACCTACGATTATCATGATTGTTACCCTCACGATTTGAGTAACTACTAATAACATCAAATAGTTTATACTTTTTAATGTCAAAATCAATTATATAATTCTCATAATTGTTATATTTCTGTAGAAATGTGTACTTAATTGTTTCATATTTTGTTTTTAAGAAAATTTGAGCTTTGGAGCGGAAAGACGCGGAAACGGAAGGCTGCGTGATGAAAAATGCATAAAGGAGATACTCCAAGTGAAGACTACGGCGTAGTTGAATCGACAGGACTACATCATAGCCCATACTCAAGTCAAATCAAGCAATCCTGGATCAAGAAGAACTACGGTGTAGTTGACCCGCTAAGACTATGCCATAACTATTGGAAGAACTTTACATTAGAAGAAACTACGGCGTAGCTCCTCGCCTTAGGCTATGTCGTAGCTATTGTTAACTAAGAACGGATATGTGCATTTGAAGAACTATGGCGTAGCTCATCACTTATGGCTAAAACGTAGCTGATACGAACATATAAATACATGCCCTATTTACGCTATTTTCGTCATTCAATGGAGAAAGGACTCATAGGTGACGACTAGGCTTCTCTAGGAGACGTTTTTTCAATTCCATTCACCACCATTCCAAGAGTGGATTAGCTTTTAATCGTATTTGTGTTATTCATCAAACAGTTTGTAAGAATTATAATGTTCAATCGATTAATGGTTTCTTTCATTATTATTTCTACAATCTATAGCATGAGTGGCTAAGCAGCTTAAGTGCTAGCCTAGTTATATATTTGTTGTTGTGATTATGCATGTTCCTTAGTTTAATTGTCGTTTATTTGGATATTCTAGTTGCTTGTTGTTAGATCCCCACGTTTTGGTAGTGCTAAGGCTAGTGTAAATCCTTTTAAGATATATAGTAGGCGTAAGCTATTGAAAGATAGTCTATTAGGATACTAGTAATAGGTTAGCATTTGTTCTTAGTGTATGTGTTGCCTTATCACCGCCTACATTAGATTAGGCACTTATAAAGCGCGGGAAATCCTTTTAAGAGGGTTTAGTGTCGAGTAGTGGGATTGTCGACACTTAGACAGATCTTTAGAGTAGTTGGGGATTTAATGACTACAACCTAGATGCTCGATTTATGTGAACAACGGGATTGAGATCATAGGAAATATAGCTCAGGTTGCGATTACAACTCGAGCTTGGCGATATTAGAACCACTATAATAAACGATAATTAGACATTGCACTAGGAAATATCATCTTCTCAACAATAATGTAATAGCTAGGATAGTACGTTTTTCTCCCTTTATTTAATCTTCTAATTTCATTTCCGTATTTAGTTTCATTGCATTTCTCTAAACAAACAGCTTTTAAAACCATTACAATTCAAATTAATAACTAAACACTTAGCTCTTGGGACGACCTCGAATTTACCAAATACACGACTGAGTTCTCTGCCAGTTAGTGCATTTGTAGACCATAGGTGAACGAGTTTTATAAATTTAAAACTTTGTAATTAGTGTAAAGCAAATACACGCATCAAGTTTTTGGCGTCGTTGCGGGGGAGCAAAACTCTGTTTTTATTTGAATTTCTGTAATAATTGTGCATTTAAAATTTTATCCTGTTTAGTTTTGATTATTAGTTTTGTTTGTGTTAATTTTCAGGTAGCAAAATGGGTGACGTCGACATCAATACACTCACCATGGAGTAGTACTTGGCGTTGACTAGAGGGAACCAGGCACCAGGCGTGGTTAAGCATGCTATTGGAAACAATGTCAACTTCGAGATCAAGAGCCAGTTCATGAGAGAGCTAAGGGAGGACACATTCTCAGGAAACAAAAATGATGATGCTTATGAACACGTTCAAAGAGTTTTGGAGATTGTCAGTCTTTTCAGCATACCAGGAGTTACTCATGACGCGATTATGTTACGCGTATTCCCTATCACACTCACAGGTGCTGCTAAAAGATGGATTGACAGGATACCCTCAGGGACAATCAACACTTGGGATTTGCTCGAGAAAGCCTTCAGACAGAGGTATTGCCTATCGTCAAAAACCGCAAAACTTCTTGAAGAGATTCATAACATCAAGCAAGAAGGCGATGAGACATATTACCAAGCTTGGGAAAGGTACAGTGACCTCCTCTACAAATGTCCAACTCACGATCTGAACAGTCAACAGAAAGTTAATTTCTTCTATAAAGGGCTGGATACTATGACCCGACAATTGCTTGATTCCCAGGGGCCGATCCCTGGCATGACACCAGCCAGAGCTTTGGAGTCAATTCAAACTATGGCGGATCATTCACAGAAATGGCACGACGGGTCTAGGAGGATAAGCAGTGGTAGCTCAGATAGAATAACCACTATCACAAGCAAGTTGGATAGTCTAGGTAGAGACATGAAGAAGCTAAAGGAAAATGTGCATGCTATACATGTTGGTTGCGGACTTTGAGGAGGAAATCATCTTGACAAGGAATGCCCGCTCAACAAAGAAGTTAAGGGAGTTAAGGAAGTCGATTATGGTGAGTTTGGAAGATCTTTTCCAAATAATGGTAGAAATGGAGCTAGGTACCGTATAGGTCCACCAGGATACTATACACGTGTAGAGAGTCACCCACCCTTTGGCGAGAAGAAACCAAGTCTTGAGTAGCTCATCAACAAGCACATTGAGGAATCAACTAGGAGAAGAAATAAGAATGAAGATTAGATGAAAAATCACCAGGGGAACACAAACATGAACATAAGGAACCAAAACGCTGCATTAAAGAACTTGGAGACACAGGTTGAGCAACTAACAAAGGATTTCCAAGAAAAGGCGGCTAAGGAGGCGCCTAACTCATCTACCCAATTGGTCATTGTAAAGAAATTTATGCTGACTATGATGCTCAGAATGTTGAAACCTGTTCTAATGAAACTAACGAACTCCATGGAGTATCTTTTATTTCTGATTGTGATATGTAGATTTCCTAGGAGGTGAATAAAGGGCCATCAAGAGTTTTTCCATGCTAACTAGCTCTAAAAGAATTGAATCCAGGTACTCCTCCCTGTATGATTGGTAGTTTGAATATGTGTGCTTTGGAAGACTTAGGAGCTAGTGTCAATATTATGCCATACTCAATGTTTAAAAATCTTGAACTCACAAATCTTAAGAAAACAACAATGTTAGTTGAAATGGCTGATATGTCTAAAAAGGCTCTTGTGGAAATAGTGGAAAATGTCCTTGTAAAAATTGATAAGTTCGTGTTCCCATATGATTTTGTAGTTATTGATATGTTAGGAGATCCTAACGAAACTATGATATTAGGTAGACCATTTTTAGCCACTATTCATGCTCGAACAAATATTTTCCATGGGGAAATTTTGTTAGGAATTTGTGAGGATAGAGTTTTGTTTGATATGAATGGAAATGTGCATCACCTGACTAAAAAAGTTTGCATGGCTAATTCCATCCAAGAGGAAGAATCATTTAATCCTCTAGAAATAGGAGAAGATCTATTCTTATATGACTCCCCCTTTTGTTTGGAATTTAAAAAATATAACCACATGTATGATGATAATGAAAGCAACAAAGATACCTTTGTTTGTGATGATAATGTGCAGGAACCACTTACAAGACGCAAGGGAAGGACAAAAATGACTGAACCAGGAACGATAACATGGAAATTGCATTCTTGTAAGCTTATTCGGGTAATTGGTAATGACACATGTAGATTTTGGCCTACTTGTGATCCGAATTCAAAAGATTGCAACAAAGGAGATTCAATCTATGGAAGGGATGAGCATGGTGTCCTCAAGCAATGGTACTGTTATTGTGATAATGAGAGACGGGACGTTAAGGCTAAAGAAATGTTATTTTCTAATTATCTTTTGATAAGATATGGGAACAGTAAAATAGATGACCCAACCAGGGAAATAAGATACGACAAATGGTTTGATCAAAATAACACACACTTAAATTATTCTCATGGAAGCACCTCACAGTTAACTACGACACACGTACCCAAGGAACTACGACGTAGCTCCTACTAGAGAGATCAACTCGGATCATCATGAGGATCCAACTTTAAGAATAAACTCGTATTTCCCCAACTTTTCCTAAGAGAGCAATAACAAACCTCAACCGCGAGATTTTTTATTTAATGATTGGTTAAGGGTCAAATTCGGGCACATAAATATTGATAAGTCTTTGAAGAATGTTGTGCTCAATGAATGGGTCCTTGATAGCTTCGAATTAGGATCAAACTCTTTAGAGATAAGAAATGACCCATATTTAACGGATTTACAGAAATATAGTTTGGAATTCGAAAAGGAGATCACACAGTTGGAAAATGAATACTAGCTAAGGATCAGAAAGAAATGGTACATATTGGATGACATTTAGGAAAAATGTGAGCAAGTGCATGGAGGAATAGTGGAATCATGGTATGATGGAGGATTTAGAGAAGAAGAAGCGATATGAATGGAACATACTATGATCATCCTGAGTTAAGTGTAGAAACATTTGAAGTAAAATGATACTCATTTGATAACGAAAAAGGCTTTGCATGTGTCACAAAGATGTTGAAAGATGAGATGCCATTTGGTCGGGTAAATGGGTCAAGGTTCAAGAGAATGATAAGAAAGGAAATGGACACCGTTGGAAGTGTCCAAAGAGCAACATAGATCCAGCTTGAGTCTAACTTAAAGACTCGGATAAACATAAGTGCTTCTCGGGAGATAACTCGACTTTCATCCTTTTGGTTTATTTTTTTCCTTTTTTCATTGTGTTTGGTTTTGTGTGTTTTTTACTCTTTTTTGCAGGTTACTACAGCGAAGGGAAAGAGGAATGGTATCGCCTCGGCTCATGGTTATATGAATGGCATTGCTGCAGTTTATAACTACGGTGTAGCTAATCTCCATGGATTAAAAATTTGCTATGATTCACTTAACTACGGCGTAGCTCACCATTGTAGCTACGCCGTAGATTCCTTCTATAAGGATTTTTGTCAAAATTGGTTTCAAATTTTCTCAAGCCTTGTACATTTAGTAAATGAACTTTGTAGGTTTGTTCCCTTGAAACTCTCACGAGACTTCACTCGTCCACTCGGGATACCGAGTGGTTTAAAAGGCTTGTTGCATACGCTAAATACAACCGTGATTCCTACGAAAGTGAGTTAGGTTTTTCATTACATGTATTTTATTATATTGTTTAATGTATAATGCACACGGTTTGTTAAGTTGATTCATGGATAAAGAAGTTTGCTCATGGATCTCACGGCTGGACACGTTCTAAAAATGTGTATCTTCGATCATACAGAGCAAAACTCAGGGGAGTCTTTCCGTTTTAATTCTACTCTTTCTTTCAATTTTTATCATTTCATGTACAATAAGGATATTGTACAAATCAAGTGAGGGGATGGGAGTAGAATTACTACTTGACTGATATTTTCCTTCGATTTTCTAGTTTGTTTTGAAAAAATTATGCCATTTTTAAAAATTTTGACATGTTTTTCTTTACCAAAACTAGAATAGATCTATGCTGAGCACAACTATCTATTATTTCATGGTGAGGATAACCTTATATTCCATTTTCTCAATATGACATTACCCACCAGATTTGAGTGTGCTGGTAGTATTGTAGACTTTAGAACTTGGCATGTACATCATTGCATGAACATAGCCGAGTATTGTGTTGAGTTTACTTAATACAATTGGTTTAGATAGTTCAAGAAGGCAACATTTTAGGATTTACATGCAAATCAGCCAATATGTGTAATATTTTGTGTGTTGATCGACTTGTCACACTGGCTTGTCGACCTCATGTGAAAATCCTATAATTGCACTCATTTTTAGTGCAAAACCCGTAGAAACACCCTTGAGAGCCTTTCCTTCATTTCATAAACCTATACTTATGTTTCGCTACACCATTTTGCCTTTAGCCTACCCTGTAGTCTATAGTCCATAGTCAAAGAGTTTCTAGTTGCTTAAGTATGTGGTTTAAATGGAAGGTTCGAGAAATACGCTTTCGTGGAAGACACATCATTTGGATCGATGAAGACCCCTCGTTATCACTATTACTTTCGGTATAATTTTATCTTAAGTAGGGGATGCTATTTATTTATTTAATTGTAATTACCCATACTACAGATTTCAAAGTGTATTAAAAAATGTGTTTAAATTCGAAATTTTGTAGCATGTTGGCATTGTTAGTGCTGGTTAAATTATAAAACCAACTTAGTATGTTATTTGTTTTATCATTACCTCGTATGTAGTTCGAGGATGATTTAGAGTTGGTACGTATATAAACCAATTGGGATTTGAAGGTTGAGTTAGTGTGCATTTATAGGTGATTAGACAAATAAATATCATATAAAATAATATAAAACGCAACGGATCAATCACCTATAACCGGATCCATAAAGTGACATGATTAATCAAAAATAAGAACAACAAACGTTATACCTTTGTAGTGTGATTGGTAGGAATGTAGGGAGACTTTCACCACGCGATTATTACCCGAAACCAAGTGATCAAAATAGATCGCCTCTATGTAAAAACACACTACACGTCTTAGTATACCCCGTAGATGCTAGTCTCAATAACCCGTAACCCTCAAACAAGCCTTGATTCACTCTAGATTCAAGGTAGAAGATCAAGATTAAAAATCCTAGATGGGAATTTAATGTGTGTCGTGACTTTTTCAAGAGATGAGGGGAGGAGAAGATTTTGTTAATTGTTCTCTAAAATGATAAGACCAAATCAAATATATGATTTCCAAAAATCAAAACTCTTCCCTATTTTTCTTGCATAAATGACGGGCCCCCTTTAGGCTTGGAATGGGCTTGCCCATTTGATTTTCTAGTCTAATAAACTAGTCCAATACACTAAGTACTAGCTTAGTTATTAGAAGCCTGATATTGATCCCGAGTTACAAAAGTTATATATATACCGTAAATACAATAAATACGATATATTAAGTGGTACCTCTGTGTATATATGTGTGACCCCATAGGCTCACATGTGTCTAGCCGTATAATTATTTATTATGACACGAGCATATTCCAACAGCTCCCACTAGGGTACGCCATAATAATCAAATAATAATACAAGCAAAAGTTAGCGTCTAGCAACACGCCAATGCCCCTAGAAACATATGAGGATAGTTTCTTAAACATCTCATTTAAATGGTTTAGATATCAAACATCCTTTTATTACAAATACTCTGTTGAACATTAGACATGGATCATAAGTCATTCTAACATTTAACAATTATGTTTCTCAATATAGACATTGAACTAGACTACCAAATTAATCAAGTATCATCTTAATTACATTTGAGTGCGGCCACATATAAATTTGTCCAATTCATCAAAGGTCCCAGTAGTATCTAACTCCAAAGAATGTGGAGGAACAAATCCTATTTTGACTGCACGTGTCTGTCATGTGCTTTACATCGCTCCTGAAGATGGTTTTTATAACAACCTTATTCAAGTCAGTGTTTAACCATATCAAAGATTGACATTCCACAGATACACAACCTACTTGCATCTCAAGTATAAGGATGAGAGACATAACCACTTGTGAGATTCACTATTGACGCTGATCCATGTAGTGAATCCTAGTGGGTTGGGTTAGTCTAATGTTCATCTGAATAACATATGAGTTTGGAGGCATCATCGATTAATATTCAGGCTAGATGAATATGACCAAAACACTCATATTTGTCTTAATTCGATGATACTCCTGTATCATCAACTGGCAAGGGACGATTTGGAACAAATAAATTATTCATGGATTAAACATGCAAATATAGGACACAATATATATGAAATGAAAACAATCACACCAAGTATATCGATTCATTATGAAATAAAATATGTTTTACATCCCAATTATTCAAATAATAAAAATAAATAGATCTACATGAAACTACATAAAACTACCAGGTGGTCTTAGTCCATTGTTCCTAGAATGCTCAACATGTTTGGTACAAGACATTGGCTTTGTAAATGGATCAGCTAAGTTGTTATCTGTGTGAACTTTGCGAATACGAATATCACCTTCTTGAATTACTTCCTGAATATAGTGATACTTTTGTCGAAAATGTTTGGCACCCTTTTAAACTCCAGGTTCACCGGTTATGGTGATGGCACCAGTTTTATCACAGTATATATTTTATAGGTCTATCATTACTGGGAACAACACCAAGCCAAGAAATGAATTTATGTATCCAAATTGCTTCCATTGCAGCTTCACAAGCAGCTATGTATTTTGCTTCTATAAAAGACATCGCAGTTGTGCTTTGCTTAGAACTCTTCCAATCAACAGCGCCTCCATTTATCATGAAGACATACCCTGTCTAAGATTGAAGGTCGTCTCGATCAGTCTCCTAACCAGCGTCAGTATAGCAAGTAACACTCAGCTCAGTTGTGGAATCACCACCATAAACAAGAAACATATCTTTAGTGTTTCGAAGATACTTCAGTATGTTCATCACAATAGTCCAGTGACTTTCTCCTGGATGCTGTTGGTATCTACTCGTTAGGTTCTGAGAGAACGCTACATAAGGTCTAGTGTACCTCACCGCGTACATGATAGAACCTATAACCGAAGCATAAGGTACTCCTTTCATTCGCTTCACCTCAGCAGGTGTGGAGGGTCCTTGAGTCTTACTCAAGTCTACATTGGGTTGCATTGGAAGACTTCTACGTTTGGAAGCATTCATCTTAAACCGTTTTAAGATCTTGTCAATGTATGCATTTTGACTTAAATCGATTAACCGCCTTGATCTATCTCGATAGATCTTGATTCCTAAAATGCATGCCGCTTCACCTAAGTATTTCATGGCAAAACACTTTCCAAGCCAGGATTTTACATCTTGTAGCATTAGAATGTTGTCTCCCATGAGTAATATGTCATCGACATATAAGATTAGGAAGGCAACGATACTTCCATTAGCTCTCACATATATAGACATGGCTTATCAAGATTTTAAGTGGAACCATACTTTTTGATCTCCTCATCAAATCTCTTTTTCCAGCTCCTACATGCTTGCTTTAATCCATAAATGGATCTTTGAAGCTTGCATACTCGTCTAGGATGCTTAGGATTTACAAACCCTTTAGGTTGCACCATATAAACATCTTAGTTTAGGCGACCATCCAAGAAGGCGGTCTTGACATCCATTTGCCAAATCTGATAGTAATAAAACACTAATATGGCTATAAAAATCCTAATAACTTTGATGTCTTCATTGTTGATAACATCAAATATTTAATACTTTTTAATGGCAAAATACCCCCTATATTACCTGTAAATGTTTCACTAATACTCAAAAATGATATATTTTCTATCATTTTGTAGTTTTCAGGTGAAATACAGGAAAATGACAAGAAACATGGGAAAAAGGGCTTAAAGTGTAATTATCTGAAGAATGTTACGGCGTAACACCAAAAATGGTTACACCGTAACATATATTAAGCAAGTACGAAGATCAAGGACAACTTTACGGCGTAACACCATATCTAGTTACGCCGTAAACATGTATTTGGAAGGAAATCTTACCCAAGATAGAGTTACGGCGTAACACCCCTTATGGTTACGTCGTAACCATGAAGATCCACAAATATGGAATGAAGATCACGTACGTATGGAAATTATTTGAAGGTTACGGCGTAACGCAATATCTGGTTACACCGCAACAATTGCTTATTTATGAAATGACGTGTAAGAAGATTACGGCGTAACACCTTTATTAGTTACGCCGTAATAGGTTTGATACTTATAAATAGAGGCCTCATTCAAGCTATTCCGACATCACTTCCTCCACAACCAATTAGAGAGGCGACAAAGGCTTCCAACCTTCGAAGAATTCCAATTGGAGTCCAAGGGAGATCACACTTTATTTACTTTTTGTATTTAATCGTTCAAATACGAATACTGTAAGAATTATGAGCTTT
>BQNB010008605.1:42082-89420 GCA_026074375.1 Tanacetum coccineum | reverse complement strand
CTCTCAGCCGGATCATAGCAGCTCGATAGCCCAACGGACGAATAGGACTAGCAGGTGGTGATGGAGATAACACAGGCACTAGTGATGATACTGGTAGTGGTGGAGATGGTATCGGGGGTAGTGGTGGAGAGGGTATCTAGGGAAGTGGGGATGACCATGGGGAGAGCGGTGATGATGGTGGAGTAGATATAGCGAGAAGTCTAGCAACCTCTGCATCGGACCATACTAGTATAGGTACTGGAGCTGGAATAGAAATCCTAGCTATCACACGATATGCAGGGTGTGGTGGTGATGTGGCCGCAGACTCGTCGGTCTCGAACTGCTCTGTCTCCTCCTCTCCTCAACAGATAGGCCTGATCAATTGATGGTTCAGCAACAGCTAGTAGAGGTCGGACAGGAGCTGGGTGCTCCTCCTCCTCCTCGTTATGAGCCTCAATATCAACTTCCTCATCCTCATCATCATCAGATGGCTCATCATCATCATTGCCATCATCTCCTCCGTTAGTAGGATAATCGGCAGGATCCTCCTCAGGGTCCTCGTCGTCATCCTCCTCCTGATCTACCTCAAGATCGGACTCCGGAACATAATCTAGTGACTGAGCAGTGGGTGAGGCAACAGCAGGCAGTGGCTGCTCCTCAGTCGGAAATACCTCATCCTCATGTGGCATAAACTCCAGATAAACAGGCTCTGGAACAAAGTCTGGTGGAGGTGGTAACTGTGGCTCCTCGAGGCCAGGTATGTAGTCTGGTGATGGGGGGCCTGTAAAACGACATGCACATATGGGTCATCTAGCATCCAAGGCAGTCCCTCGTGCTCAGGTCTAACAACTTCTGGGGATCCAATATCTGATCACCCTCCAAATGGGCTCGAAACAACAGTGTAGGTAACCGTGGAATCCTCAGAATCCGACATGACTGTATCTGAAAATCCAAAATAGCTTATATTAGTATTTAATATAAGACTCTTATAGTAATATACATTTATATCATAACATGTATATCAATCATGAATGCATCTAGTCCAACCAACTAATGCAACAACTAGTGTATGTATGTATGTATGTATGTATGTATGTATGTATGTATGTATGTATGTATGTCCCGTGCAAACCCCTTTGTATGAATGCAATGTTTGAAAACGGTTATAGTCCAGCAAAAACATTTGACCTGGTTCTCTATAACCTTGGCTCTTGATACCAATCTGTAACACCCCCAAATTGGGTCGCAGCGGCATATGGTCCGGAGTGTTCTTCCAATGATCAATTACACAAGATATATATAGAACGACCAACAAGTCATTTGAAACAACCAATACATTGGATTTAACAAACGTTTTGTTAATAAGCTACGAAGCTTCACATTGTTCACTTGTTTCACAATATAAAGATTTCTAGCATAAAACAAAATATACAAAATGTAATGCGACAAAATCTTTAATGCATGGTATCCAAATCAAATCCACCAATGTATCCCTTGCACCTCGTGCTTATTGACCTCCTAAAAAACATTGCTTTAAAACGTCAACAATAATGTTGTGATTCATATAGTTGATAAATTGTATATTGTAGGACACAGATTTCCAGTGTATGCTAATGCAACAGATGCAAACAATTATATAAATGTAATTACGTTGCCCTAGCTCATGACACTGAAGCGCGACATAAATAAGTACCATATAAATGCCCTACATTGTCTATGATGATGTTTCTAAACCCGCAACATCCTATGTTCGACATGGTATACGTTCGTTTGCCCAGTGATAGCTAATCACCCGAACGGGGATGTCAATCCCAATAGATCTATTCATAACATTCGCGCTCACAATCCAGTAATTGACAGTTCATGATAATGGGCTCAACTTGGGTTATCGCTACTTAGGCAACACGTAATCATAATGTAAAACTTATCCACTTGTGTCCAATTGTAAAACAATGCATGTTTCTCACCCCAAAAACTTATAAAACAAATCATGTAAAATGTGGGGCTATGAACTCACCTTGAGTGAGCGTATATCAAGTGTATCACAGAAAATGCGTCACGGTAATGATCGAGTGCAACCTAATCCAATATAGGTCGTATAAGTACTAATCACATTGGGTAACTACTACCATGTATATTTCTATATAGCTAATCACCATCTAATTGTTTTAGTGAAATCATATTTATAAAGTTAAAACGTTTATAAATATACCTTTGGTAAAAATGACATAACTTTCACGTTTCAAGTCCGTTTCTTGCGTTTCTTATGTCCATGCTTTCGTATTAAGACGAGTTATCAAAATTTGACATTTTCATATTTTTAGTCCTCTGATGAACAGTGATTTTTACTGTTCATACCAGTTATAAACTTATTTTTATAACTTTAATTAACGTAAAACTCGTAAATGTCGTATTTTATTCGTTATAGCTCCGTTTTTAGCGATTCTTTCGAGTACGTCTTTGTTATTAAAAGTTCTATCATATTAATAATGTTTTCAAAATGCTATTTACTGATGTGAATAGTAACTTTTATAAAAATAGTTTTATAATGTTATTTTTATACATTTAAGTAATATAATCTCGTGTACTTCATACTCTTTGTTATTGATCCAAAATTATTCTGACGAATTGTTTTAGAATCCTAAAAAGCATGTAGTGGGTTTATGGTAAATTACTAAACTTTCTATATCAGAAGTATTTGTAACTTGTTTTTATAAAATTACTTTATAATCCTGCGTATTAACGTAAAACGTATATTTGTCGTATCTTTTTCGTTATAAGGCGGTTTTTCGAGTTCTTTACATATTTAGAATCGTCATGAGATGTTATATCATCTAGAAACATTATTATGGCTATCCACCATACACGAACAAAACAAGCCCCTTTTGAAATCATTAGTTACTTATTTATATAAACGTGTTTTATTTTACTTTTCAACCTAGTAAATTACCATAAGTATTCCACAAAACTCTTTTTTACCCTATGTCATACTATAATATTGAGCATTGCCATATTTGTCACATTAGTCCATGATACAAGGTTAACATGCCATTTACACACTTCAAATCATACAAACTTATTAAGTATAACTTTAAAACCCTAATTGTTATACACTTTTTATACTTAAACCAAACATGGTACAACACTTATATATCTATTTTTAACATGATATTACCAAACAACACAAAACATATGTAAAAGTGTGCAAAAACAATGATCACAAGTAAAATCACTTTTACATAGTTTAAAGTTATCCTAATGGTGATTTAGCTAACAGAGATACATATATACACTTAATTCATGAAAATGAAATATGAGGGCTTTAGAAACCTTAGAGTGATGTATGATGATGGAAAATGTGATCTAAACCCTTATTTAGATGAAAAATCCAAGCTTACACAACTTAAAAACCCTAGTTTTCCAAGAAAACCCTAATCTTGCAATACTTGCTTAAATACTTGTAAACCTTTAACCAAACCTTGCAAACAACTTAAGACATCTTAGATATAATGTAGGTATGTGTGTAAATGAGGTAGATAAAAGTTTTTGAATTATTTAGGGTAGTTTGGATTTGGCCGTGGGTTTTTAAGGCAAAAGAGGAGAGAAAAGTTGATTTTTGTTAAGTGTTAAAAGAGTGTGAATGTTATTTATAGTATGCAAGACGTATAAGTATAAAAGGACTAGTCAAATGTAGATATTAAGTCTAGAAGATGAGTAAAATATGGGAAGTTTTTGGTCAATGTAAGGGTCTTTACTAAAAATGTCTTTAGTTTAATTTGTAATGTGTTGTAGAATGTCAAGTTGTAAGATTTTTTAGTATTTTTTTCTTGATATATCTCTTTCAAATGTCCATAGATTGTTAAATATGATGTTATTTTGTAAATTGGGTATTGGATCACATTGTGGGTATTTGTTGAAGCGTAGAAAAGTTTTTGTGGTTCCGGGTATGCCTAAACGTATTTTATCGCAAAAAGTAACCAATTTACGTAACCAATAAAAATAAAAATGAACAAAGTTAATAATTATCATTAAAATAATTACCTAACACTTGCTTGATGTAAACATTTAATTGTTTGATGCCCATTTACATTGAATGATCATTTTTAGCTTACGCGATTTAACTTAACGATTACGATTAAAAGCAAAATGCCTACATACTAAAAAGCATAGTGGATTTATTGACGACATTCAATGACCCTAAACACGAGGTGTTTATACCTTGAGGGCAATGTAGAAGAGGAACTGCATGCAAAACTTTCAAGTTAAAGATTGACATTGATGGATAGTCCATCATCTATATAGTAGAGCTTGATGCACTTGCTTAAATGTCTAAGTACATGTTTACTAGTCCATAAGGCTCACATTAGTGATAATGTGTAGATATTCAAAGAGTAGAAAAATAAATAAATTGCTACTTTCATTTCATTGGTATAGACACACATTTAATGTTGTCGTATCCAGTGGAAGTAATGTATTTTACCGCTGATATAGACACACATGTAATGTTGTCTAAATTCAGTGGGAGATATGGGCTTATCACCTTGTAAGTGACCTATTTTATTTCTAGATTGTCTTGAAATAATACATTACTTTCCACATATGAAGCATCATAGTTTTATAAGAATCATTGCATATTATTCTATTAGATACTTTGTTGAGTTTTTTCTGATGTCGCTGCCTTGAAAGGTTTAATTATAAAATATTTATGGACAATTGTTATTAATCAATAAAGTTATATATAGACTTGTTATACTCAAAATATGATTCGGGTTTGACTTAAATCATATATTATATTTGAATTGTCATTATTATTCATTACAACATAACGGAAAGCGTAGTCAGGGACTCATAACCTATCGGTCTTCAGGATCGTGAACCTAACTAATAATATGCTTCATTTTTTTGTATACATGCTTGATGTCGTGCCAGCACAAAGTCGAGAAATCTTAATGTTGTGCAAGGTTTACATCACCATAAACAATATGACTAAGGGTTTTTCTCAACCGCATGGTAAGTTTGCTAATATTCTACTAGGACTTATACACCTGATGTATGTCGTCCTACTTAGTACTAATGTCAAGAAATAATGAATAACTAATTTATCATATTCACTAAATGGTTTAGCCAATATAATTATGTTTTCTTGTAAAGACTTCAATAAGAAGTATGCAATTAACTTGAAAATACTGTTGAAGCCAATAGTCGGCGTTTAATAATACTTATTTTATATGTTTATTTCTTCTTGTAAAGACATAAATATCAGGTCCTTGAACTGTTCAAAGACTTATAAAGTAAGCAATAGACTTGTCATGTCTCCTTGTCTCTACATGTACATAAAGTCATTGAAATGTTCAAATACTTATATTGTAAAATTAGCGATTAACGTGTTATGTCTTCTTGTTAAGACATGTACATAAATGTTAGGAACACGAAAGTGTCGGTCGCTTCCAAAGATAACTGTCGTTAGCTCGTTAAGTATATTTTGGAACTTCATAGTTGTTAGCTTAGGACCATGTATAAAACCATGTAGAGCCCCAAGCCCATGTGCCATGTAGAATTATTTAAACCTCTCCATGCCTTGAGAGGTGGTAGCTTGGTTGTATTTTTCACCTAGTTTGATTTCTTTCTTCTACTTTCTCTCACTAAAATACTTCCCTCCTTCCCACTTTCTCTCTCTAGTTCTTGTTGTTAAAGATTACTCATATTCTTCAATTGGTATCAAGAGCCATGGAGTGGTGTGTTTAGTTTTTTGTGTTTGTTTTGGTTTGTTTTTCTTTTGCTCGTCCGTATGTCCCATTTTCATGTTTTTCTTTGATTTTCAGAGCTATATTGTACACTACGGCATTTATTTACTTTGGTAAATTTAGATCTAGTATCTTTAGGCTATAGGTGTACAAGCTATTAAATATAGAAAAATATCATTTTGGTCAATCTTTGTGTTCAAAACCTATACAAGACAAAATCTGATTTTTAAATTTTTTGGTTAAAAACCTTAAAGTTTTATTTTCTTGTTCTATAGGGTTTAGTAACACTAGTTGTACAAGAATTTTACAAAAACAACATCAAAAAGGTGTCTTTTTGTGTTTTAAAAATTTTGAGTTTCGTGCTTGTTGGAACAGAACAACTGAACCGAACAACTGAGTTTAGTTGAAACCAAACAACTAAACCGAACAACTGAGTTTAGTTGAAACTAAACAACTGAACCGAACAACTGAGTTTAGTTGAAACCGAACAACTGAGTTTAGGTGAAAATCCGAACAACTAAAGACCGAAACAACTCAGTTTTAGTTGAAATCTGAACACCTGATCGAAACAACTCAGTTTTAGTTGAAACCGAACAACTTAAATTTCTAAATTATATGGTTTATCTCTTTGACTTGTAAAATCCCGTGAAACTTAACTTTTTTCCCGGTTTTGCAAGATTGTAAAATATCGTGTAGTTACAAGAATTAAAACACTTAAAAGACAACTCAATAAAACACAATTTCTTTCTACCACCGTTCGATCAAACATTAATCTTTTAACACGTAAATTTCTCAATGACGACTCTTGCTGACAAAGCGATTCTTTCGGGTGCTGACAATCGTCCACCTATGTTGGAAAAGGATATGTACGATTCTTGGAAAAACAGAATGGAGCTATACATGATGAATAGACAACATGAACGAATGATCCTTGAATCTGTTGAAAGTGGTCCACTCATCTGGCCTTCAATTGAGGAAAATGGAGTGACTAGACCAAATAAATATTCTGAGTTATCTGCTACGGAAGCGATTCAAGCTGATTGTGATGTCAAGGCAACAAATATCATTCTTCAAGGACTACCACCAGAAGTCTATGCATTGGTTAGCAATCATAAAGTCGCCAAGGAACTTTAGGAAAGAATTCAACTTCTCATGCAAGGAACTTCATTGACGAAACAAGAACGAGAGTGTAAGCTTTATGATGAATTTGATAAGTTTACTTATAAGAAGGGGAAACACTACGTGATTTTAGTGAGATCTATCCATTGCACTCTCATGACATGAACTTAAATATGAAACTGGAACAATTTCAAGTGAACACCAAGTTTTTGAATACTCTTCCTCCTGAGTGGAGCAAATTTGTGACAGATGTCAAACTGGTTCGGGATTTGCACACAACTAACATTGATCAGCTTCATGCTTACTTGGGACAACATGAATTTCATGCAAATGAGGTTCGTTTAATGCATGAACGCAACTCAGATCCGCTTGCTTTGGTTGCAACCTATCAGATGACCTAGGCTCCTTATCAAACTCATACCAAAACTCTCAATTTCAATCACATCCTTCACCATATTAGTCTCCACAGTTGGGAAATCCACCTTATCAGTCTTAATAATACTCAAATAATCAATCAATCATCAACACCTCTTTCAATCACTTATCCATCCAATGATTATCAATCATCAGTTCACCATAACGTTTATTCTCCATCATCATCCATCCCTCAATTGGAATATGCTCCCTCAGTTAACCAACAACCTGAATTTTCCCAACCAGACTCGGGTCTAATTGTTCCAGTGTTCTAGAAAGGTGATGATCCCATTGATGCCATCAATCACATGATGTCTTTCTTTGATGCTGTTTGTCAATTCCCGCTTATCCCACTACCATAACCAGCTGAGGAATTCATTAAATCCTAGGTACAAGCTACCATTGATAATGGAAGCAGTAACTTTACAAACCAATTCAGGGGGACCAAACTACTTTAGCCGGGGGTTACTTCAAGGCTTAATCCAGGGAGAAAGTTGGAAGCAATTCTGGGAATCAAAAGGACTGTTATTTGTTACAATGCAATGGGGACTGCCCCCTGTGCCTAAATAATGCACTAAACCTAAGAGAAAACGGGATGATTTATGGTTTAAGGATAAAGTTTTGTTGGTACAAGCTCAATCAAGTGGTCAAATTCTACATGAGGAGGAACTATCATTTTTGGCAGATCTAGGAATTCCATAAGGTCAAGCCACACAGACTGTCATTACTCACAATGCTACTTATTAAGCTGATGATTTTGATTGCATAGGACTCTGATTGTGATGTGAACTTAACACTACCAAAGTTGCCACCTCATGGCAAATTTTTATTCATTATGGTTCAGCTGCTCTTGTTGAGGTTTACAATCATGATAATGGAATAATACTATGACTAATTTAAGCTGGCAGATGATTGCCGTCTTTTGAAAAGTAAATGTGTGAACCATTCAAGATTGAAATAATCCAATCGGTAGAATATCATTCCTTATTCTCAGTATGTGATTGAATCACAACAGGCAGTTGTTCAGAATTTTAACTCTTCTCCACAACAAGATGCACTGATATCATCTGTGATTGAACAACTAAAAACCCAAGTAGTTAACTGTACCAAGATAAATCTAGAAAATAAAAGTGTCAATGATACTTTAACTACTGAGCTTGAAAGATACAAGGAACAAGTTAAAGTATTGAAAGAAGGACAAAATATTGATTTAAAGAGTAAAGATAACGTTTTTGATTCATGTGCATAGTCTGTAAAGATTGATCATCCTAAACAAACTCTTTCAGAACATTTAAAAGAAAGGGAATCTTTAATGCAAACGGTTACTCTTCTCAAAAATGATTTTAAGAAATAAGAATCTAGAAACATTGATAGGGAAATTGCTTTAGAAAAGCGGATCAAACAGCTAGACAATATTGTTTTTCTAAGAGACCAATCCGCACAAACTGTTCACATGTTGACAAAACCTCAGTTTATTCTAGATCATACCACTAAACAAGCTCGTTAGGTTTTCCAAAATCCTTTCTATCTGAAGAAAGTCAGCAGTTGGATCCAAAGCTTTATGATGGTAATGTCATTATGAATACGAGTGCTATTCTAATTCTGACTCGAAGAGGACCCCTAATGCTTGCTGAAGAGATTCGGTCAAAAATGATTTTAAGACAAAGGATCCGCCAATGTTAGAAAAGAGTTAATAATACCAACCAGTCGATTATGTTGTCTTACCAACTTTCTCCAGATTTGAAAAAATGAATTTGTTCTAAAAACTGAATTATTGCTAAACAGCCTTTTTGGTTTATCAGAATTTATGAATTCTACAGAACCCACTCTTTCTAGTAGACCCATCAAATTTGAGGTTCCAAAAGAACTTCCTAAAGTCAGCATGGTTCATACGAGTTTGAAGAAACTTAAACACCATCTTGCTGGTTTTGACGTGGTTGTCAAAGAAAGAACCACAACCATAGCTATCACTGAGGGCTCGTGGGGGTTCGAACATACAAAAGCTTATTTTAGGGATGAAATAATTCCATTTGTAAAAGCTCTGAAGGACTTATTTAACACATTGAATCAATATTTTGTTGATGAACTTTCTGAAGTCCAAAATGTCTTTCATCAAATGGAACAGGTTGTGGAACAACATTGTTTAGAGTAAAAAAAACATTTGAAGTTAAAATGAATCAAGTTTTGAACGAAAAGAACGACTCTTAGAACAAGTCATTTGCAAAGATATAGTGAACATAATTATGAATTCTTCTGTGGATAATGTTTATGAGAATGTGTATGAATGTGAAAAGGTCTCATTTTTTTTTTTTTTTTTTTTTTTTTTTTCTTTTTTAAGACTTAAAGGACTGCAGCTTCAAAGGATTTTCATTGAAAAAAGAGATTTATGATAAATTGTTCAAAAGTTTATTACCACTTCGAAAAACATTACATCTTTTAGAGTTGCACTCAATTTATCTGGATAATTTTTCAAAGGGACTATCTTTTTCAAATCAAGTGCTCCCAGTTTTGATCAATTGTTTGAATTAAATGAATTGAAAGCTTAGTCCCAAGAGAAAGACACGGTCATAAAAAGTTGAAAGAAAGAATTAAATCTCTAAGTGGAAATATGAATGAGGATAAGGTTAAAATGGACATAAAAGAGATTGAGACAATAAATATTGAATTGGATCATAGGGTGTCAAAGCTTATTTCTGAGAATAAGCATTTAAAATAGACCTATAAGCAACTTTATGACTCGATTAAACCAGCACGTATTCGATCAAAAGAACAATGTGATGATTTAATTAATCAAGTCAATCTAAAGTCTGTGGAAATCTCTAATTTAAATGCTAGTCTTCAGGAAAAAGTCTTGGTAATTACAACTCTCAAAGATGATTTAAGGAAACTTAAAGGAAAAGCTCTAGCTGATAATGATGTTACAAAACACACTATTGATCCAGAGATGCTTAAGATTGATGTAGAATATTTGAACCCTAGAGTGCTTGAAAAATTAGGAGCTCACTTGCTACCTTAAGCACACTCAGGAAGAAGCTGCGATTCTTAGGGAAATAGTAGAACAAGGAAAATCACAAAATCCTTTAAATACTTCCTTAGACTCTGCTTGTAAGTATACAAAATAAATTCAGGAGTTGCTTATAATAATCGGATAAACCTGCCCTAAATTAGTGGCTGTGACCCCAAAGAACAAGGACAAAAGAGTTAGATTCACTGAGCCCGTCACATCCTCAGGAAACACAATCACAAAAACAGCCTCTACATCAAACCTAGTTTCTAACAAACCTATGTTGTCTTCTACAGGAGTAAAACCGTCTACTAGTGCTAGCGGATCACAGCCTTCAGGCAATACAAAGAAAGATAAGATTCAGCAAACACCAAGTAGTACTCAGAAGAATAAAGTAGAAGCCCACCCTAGGAAAGTTAAATCTAGTTTGAAAAATAAAGACTGTGTTGTTGCACCTAAAGGAACTGCTAATGTGCAGCATTCCAAGCTTAATGCGAATTCTGAACTTAAATGTGTTAAGTGTAATGGTTGCATGCTTTCTGATAATCATGATTTGTGTGTTCTTGATTTTATCAATAATGTGAATGCTCGTGTAAAATCTAAATCTGTTAAGAAAAGTTCAAAGAGAAAAGTTTGGAAACCAACAGGAAAGGTGTTTACAAATATTGGATACATCTGGAGACCTACTGGTCGGACCTTCACTATAGTAGGAAATGCGTGCCCTTTAACTAGGATTACCACAACTACTGAAGTGCCCCTTAGGAAACCAACTGATCTAGAAAATGAAACACCTAAGCCTGTCGTAACATTGGTTTACTCAAGGAAACCTAGGAAATCTAAAACTAATGTTCCTGTTAGCAAATCTAAGGTTCTTAAATTTGTATCTGCTAACAAAAAGGAACCCAGTAAATCTTGGGGATCTATAGTTTCTGATGTTCCATCTTCCTCTCTTGATGAATGCAGGTCGTCCAAATTGTTCTCTGGTATTTGGACTCCGGTTGCTCCAAGCATATGACCGGAGATCGCTCTCAGCTCACCAATTTCGTCAATAAATTTTTGGGTACTGTCAAATTCGGAAATGATCACGTGGCAAAGATATTAGGATATGGTGATTATCAGATTGGGAATGTTACGATATCAAGGGTTTACTATGTAGAAGGACTTGGACACAACTTATTCTCCGTTGGGCAATTCTGTGATTCGAACCTTGAAGTTGCTTTTCGTCAACACACCTGCTTCATTCGTAATCTAGAAGGTGTTGATCTATTGACTGGATCTCGAGGCAATAATCTGTATACTCTGTCTCTTAGAGATATGATGGCGTCCTCTCCTATATGTCTCTTGTCAAAGGCCTCAAAGACTAAGTCCTGGCTATGGCACCGACGTTTGTCTCATCTGAACTTTGGTGCAATCAACCATCTAGCTAGACACGGTCTTGTTCGGGGTCTCCCTAAGCTAAAATTTGAAAAGGACCATCTGTGTTCTGCTTGTGCAATGGGCAAAAGCAAGAAGAAACCCCACAAACCTAAATCTGAAGACACCAACCAAGAAAAACTCTATCTTTTGCACATGGATCTTTGTGGACCAATGCGTGTCGCAAGTGTTAATGGAAAGAAGTACAACCTCGTCATTGTTGATGATTACTCTCGATTTACATGGGTTAAGTGCTTAAAGTCAAAAGATGAAGCTCTAGATTTCATAATCAAGTTTCTCAAGATGATTCAAGTGTGGCCTAAAGTACTTGTTTGACACATCAAAACAGATAATGGAACTAAATTTGTTAATCAAACTTTGCGTGAATATTATGAGAAGGTTGACATCTCTCATGAAACATCTGTTGCTCGCTCTCCACAGCAAAATGGTGTCGTTGAAAAGACCGTAATCGACGCAGATTGAACTGCCTCCACAATGTGGTTTATGCAAAGCTAAGCTCCGTATTCTTAGGGCAGAAGCAAGTTTGGTATCACATGTTATACCAAAATCGTTCCATCATTCTTCTTCTTTAACGTGCTAAACACCATATGAGCTTTACTACAAACTTCCTGACATATCATTTTTCATGTATTTGGTGGGCGAACTGGTTATCGACAAATGATAAGCGAGAACTTGAAAGGTTTACAACCAAAAGCTGATAATTGTATTTTACATTGGCTAGCACCCACAAAGAAAGCATTTCAAATTACAACTGACTTATCTAACAATCATATAAACATAATTCATGTAGAGTTTGGATGAGCTTGACTAAGCGATGGCTTCTAACACCTAGCATATCAGGACCCACACTTCATGAAATGACTCCTATAACAATTAGTTCAGGACTCGTGCCAAACCCTCCTCCTTCAAACACCGTTTGTACCACCTTCAAGAACTTATTAGGGTATTTTGTTTCAACCACTATTTGATGAATTACTCAACCCTTCATCAAGTGTTGATTGCCCAGCCCCTGAAAAGTCCATTGCTCTAATTGCTGAAGTAGTAGCTCCAGAACCCGATGCATCAACCGGTTCACCTTCATCAACAACTGTTGATCAAGATGCACCATCACCTAGTAACTCACAAACAACACCCGAAACTCAATCTCCTATCATTCCTAACGATGTTGAAGAAGACAATCATGACTTAGATGTTACACACATGAATAACGATCTGTTCTTTGGTATTCCTATTCCAGAAAACGATTCTGAAGCATCTCGTCTCGGATGTTATTTCCTACTGTTGTTGCACATTGCTGCTTCACCTTAACACAGTAACACGTTTAACAAATGGACCAAGATCATCTTTAGACAACATCATCGGTGAAAACTAGAAAGACATTTTTCATAAGACTACCAACTCCATGAACAAGCTTTATTTTGTTATTACGATGCCTTTCTCACATCAGTTGAACTAAAGAACTATAAAGACGCATTAACTCAAGCATGTTGGATTGAAGCAATGCAAGAAGAGCTACATGAATTTGACCGTCTTGAAGTCTGGAAACTCGTTCCACATCCAGATAAAGTGATGATTATTACTTTAAAATTGATTTATAAGGTAAAACTTGATGAAATGGGAGGAATTCTAAAGAACAAGGCTCACTGTTGCATTTTGGTTACCGTCAAGAAAAGGGAATTGATTTTGAGGAATCCTTTGCTCCAGTAGCTAGACTTGATGCTATTTGAATTTTCCTCGCATATGTTACTCACATAAATATGATCATCTACCAAATGGATGTTAAGACGGCATTCTGCGCGAAGAAGTTTAAGTCAGCCAACCGGACGGGTTTATGGATCAAGAAAATCTGAATCATGTGTATAAGCTTAAGAAGGCTCTATGGGTTGAAACAAGCTCCTCGCGCGTGGTACGATCTATTGTCGAAGTTTCTACTCTCTTAGGAATTCTCTAAAGGAACCGTGGATCCCACATTGTTCATCAGAAGACAAGGAAAAGATATTCTCTTGGTACAAATCTATGTTGATGATATCATCTTTGCGTCTACTACACCTGAATTATGTGACCAATTTTCAAAAATAATGTGTTTAAAGTTTAAGATGTCGATGATGGGCAAAATATCATTTTTTCTAGGACTACAGATTTCACAAAGTCCCAGAGGCATCTTTTTAAACCAGTCTAAATATGCTCTAGAATCATTGAAAATATGGTATGGGATCTAGCGACCCCATGGATACTCCCATGGTGGAGAAATCAAAACTGGATTAAGATCCACAAGGGAAAGCCGTTGACCCACACACTCTAGTAAATCTTTGCAGCCTCTCAATGTATCTTACAGCCAATTGAACCAGAACCTAAACCTTTACTGTATGCATGTTGCCCGTAATCAGGCAAAGCCTACCTAAAACACTACATGTTATAAAAAGGATCTTTCAATACTACGAGGAACCATTAATAGGACCTCTGGTATCCAAAGGATTTTTCTATGCTCTCACAGTCTTATGCAGAGGACCTGATCATGCAGGTTGCCAATAACTAGACGAATTACATCTGTAAGTATGCAATTATTGGAGACAGACTTGTTAGCTGGTTCGTCCAAAAAGGGAAGAAACGTGATGCATATCCAGTACGGAAGCTGAATATATAGCCTTGTCTGGCTGTTGTGCTCAAGTCCTTTGGATGAGATCACAGCTTACCGACTATGGTATTGGATTCAATAAAATTCCAATGTACTATGATAACAAAAGCGCTATTGCTTTATGCTGCAACAATGTTCAACATTCTCGATCGAAGCATATAGACATCAGATTCCACTTCATCAAAGAGAAAATAAAGAATGGAGTGGTAGAGCTTTACTTTGTCAACACGGAGTATCAACTAGCGGCCATCTTCACTAAAGCCCTATGCAGAGAAAGAATTGAATTTCTGATCAACAAGCTAGGAATGCGAAGTTTTACGCCTGAGACACTAAAACAGTTAGCAGATGAAGTCAAAAAATAGTGGTGATACCTATTCTGATATCCTGCGTATCATATGTATATATTCAAGAACTAAACTGAACAAACCGAAAAAGATTTTTTCATTTCAAAACCTTTATAAAAACAAAATACAAAAATATAAAATATTTAAAACCAAAGAAAAAATTAAAAAAATGAGAAAAATATAAAAGGAGGTAATAATGGCATGTCTTCTGAAAATCAATAACATTTACGGTCTTATAAATGTCATTCAATAATGATACGAGGCTGTAAATGAAGTTCGAGTATAAGTTCTAAATGTTTTCAAAACATGCCAAAAATGGCTTGCTAATTTCAAATAGAAACCCGGTCATCATCTTAAAGGCAAGTATTTCAAAAAGAAAACTTGACCTCTCAAACGGAGATTTATTCTCGGGCAATGGTTCTAATACTGTTATGACCAGAGCAAAAGGCTTGTGAATTACTTTGCATCACAACCCGTGGCTTCAAAATAATACATAAAGTGGTACGTGTCCGTGCGCTTATGTGTTAAAAAGTAAGAGAAAAATCTTCTTTCAAATGGTGTTTTGATTTCAAAACAAAACATTGCTTCATTATAAAAATGCTTTTTCATGACATTTGACCACTCAAACAACCGACTACAGACTCTTTAAATAGAAAATTATGGAGTCATTGTTTTAGGCGTAGAAAATGGTCAACTATCTTCTGTTATAAAAATAATGTGATTAAAGGGGAAAAAGGTTTTTTAATCAATAACGAATAATCATTTTGTTAAGGATATTAAAATAATTTTAACTTAGAGTGCCATATATGTTATGTGGCTTATGCCTTTAGGAAGTAAATGACAATGAAAAGTTTTATTTACGAAGTATGCTAGTTAAAAACAATAAGGGACCTTTTCGTGCTAATTTTAAAATATTTATAGCCTGAAAAAATTCTTTAGAATTAATACAATAAAATGAGGTGTTACAAACTTCACGGGGTGAATGTGTACAAAACAAAAATTGTTTCATAACACCACCCACCCTACTCGTCACTTACACACACAAACACAAACTTAAGAAAATATTTTACCTCCCTCACCCTCATTTCGAAATCGCCTTCACTAGTTCTCATCGTTCAGTTGTTATCACGCTTAAGGTATAAGTAATAACTTGTTCTACACCTCCTAAACTATTCATACCTCGAAGGAATTGGGATTTTATTCAGTTTTGAACTCGAAAACCCTAATTCTTGAATTAGGGTTTCTCAAAATCAAAAGTGTATAAATCTTTAAATTGTTTAAGGGGTTTTGATGGCATTGGAGTGTAGAAGACTTAGTTAACATATGAATAAGATATGGTCGATTGTGTGTTCGAAAATTTAGGTTTTTGCAGAATATTGTAAAAAGTTTGTGGGTTTTGTGTTAGGGTGCTAGATTACATATTCTTGAATGAGTTTGAGTGGTCATATCATACCCTTGTTAGTAAAATCTTGAATGTATGTATTTTCATTGTATGTACATATTCGGATTAAAGGTTCTATGCGATTGTTGTTATTTTTATGGTAATTTCTATGCAAAAAATGCTAATATATCGTGCATTATAGTAAAAAAAAAATTGCCAAATGATACTATCTGAAGCCGAATTCCATGGTTTTGAAATTTGTCGTATTATAAGGAACCGAACAACTAGTTCCTTTCAGGAACCGAACCAACAGAATGTATTAAGGAACCAAACAAACTAGTTTTGTTTAAGTGTACCGAACAACTAGATTTCATATAAGTAACCCGAACAATTGATTGGATAAGGAACCGAAACCACTATTTTGTTAGTGTACCGAGAACAACTAAGTTTTGCTTTATAGGAAACCAACAACTAGATGTACTAAGGAACCGAACAACTAGTTTTGTTAAGTGTACCGAACAACTAGATTTCATAAAGGAACCGAACAACTAGATTGGTTAAGGAACCGAACAACTAGCTTTATTAAGGAACCGAACAACTAGTTTTGTTAAGGGAGCCGAACAACTAGTTTTCCTAAAGGAACCGAACAATAGTCTTGTTAAGGAACCAAACAACTAAATTTTCATAAAGGAACCGAACAACTAGATTGGTTAAGGAACCGAACAACTAAATTTTCATAAAGGAACCGAACAACTAGATTGGTTAAGGAACTGAACAACTAGCTTTATTAAGGAATCGAACAAATAGTTTTGTTAAGGGAACCGAACAACTAGTTTTCCTAAAGGAACCGAACAACTAGTCTTGTTAAGGAACCGAGAAACTAAATTTCATAAAGGACCCGAATAACTAGTTTTTCCCTTAGAAAACGGTTTATCTTTCAAGACCAAAAACACTTAAGATCAAATTTCCAAATTAAAAGGTGATTTAATATCTTAATTAGGGAACTAATTAAAATTGGTTAATTATTCACTCTAATCAAGTTAAGTTCTTAAGTTGTCTCTTAAGTGGATAGATCTTACACAGTGCTAAAAGTCTTAGAGTGCCTAATTCTTGAGAATTTTTCACTTCATGAATCAACTCAAAGTGCTCAATTAAAAGGTCTCTATAGTATATTGTCCAAACATAAACTGTATTGATCCTTTCTTAGAAGAATCATGGATATCACAAGAGCTCAGCAAAAAGCTTTGGATGATGATTTAGTCGCTCCTGCTGAACGTCTTAAGATAGGGAAATGCAATCTCTGACTAAGCTCCAATCTCAATTCCAAGGAACCTACTCTTCAAGTGGTATTAGACGCTCTCAAACTCACTTCCTTCTACAAAGCATTTGAGATCACTGCTAATGTACCAGAAATCTACATGCAAGAGTTCTGGGTTACTGCCTCCAGACATCATTCTTCACTTCGTTTCAAGATGAACGGCAAAAGCCATACTGTTAACGTTGACAACTTCAGAGATATGCTCAAGATTTGCCCTAAACTCCCAGGTCAGAAATTTGAAGATCCTCCATTTGAAGAGGAAATTCTATCTTTTATTAAAGAGATTGGACACACTGGTAAGATCAAGGTTCTATATGATGTCAATGTTAATCACATGCATCAACCATGGAGATCACTTGCTCCCATCATCAATAAGTGTCTAAGTGGAAAAACTATTGCTCTGGAAAGTCTTCGCTTGTCACGTGCTCAAATCCTTTAAGGCATGTATCATAACAAGAATGTTGATTATGTCTACTTGATGTGGGAAGACTTGGTGTTTCAAATGAAGAACATGAACTCTAAGAAGAACAATGACATGTATTATCCATGATTCACCAAAGTCATTGTAGACTACTTCATGGAAAAGGACTAGGTAATACCAAGGAGAAACAAGATATTTTGGCATTTTGCCAGGGATGACTCCATGTTCACCACAATTAGAGTTATCTCTAAACATCACGACACACAGGTATACAGTGTTATTCTCCCTCAGCACTTGACCAACCAAGCCATGTTGGAGTCTGAAGCTTACAAAACTTATCATGCTTATGCTACTGGTGAGAAGATTCCAAAACCTAAATATGTAAAAAATAAAGCTGATCCTGAATCATCTCCCAAGAAGAAGTCTGCTCAAGCTTCTAAAGGTAAAAGACTCAAGACTTCAACAAAGGTGGCTAAACCTGTCAAGAAGAATCAACCAGCAACAAGGTCAAAAGAAAAAGGCTTAAATGTGCTATCTGAGGTTGCACTAACTAAGGCTGGACAGATAAAACTGGCTACCAAAAGAAGCTTGATATAGACTCACAGCTCTCACGCCAGCGGTTCAGGTGCAGATGAAGGAACTGGTGTAATACCAGGGGTTCCTGATGTACCTACATATAACTCTGATGATGAGCAGATTTCTTAGAAGTCTAGTGACGAGGAAGATGATGATGAAGTAAGCATGAGTAAAGACGATGATGACAACGATGATGATGATCAAAATGATGACAATGTTGATAATGAAGGTGATGATGATCAAGATGATGACAATGAACAGACCGAATCAGACAATGATAATAACGACTTTGTTCATCCCAAGTTGTCTACTTTTGATGAAAAAGAAAGACAAGATGAAAAAGATAAAGAAGAAGAGTGGTCTGATGATGAAGCATATGATGAAGAAACTCAAGGTGGCAATGATGAGAAAGAAAAGATGGATGAAGAAGAGACAAATAAAGATGAAGTGAATGAATTGTACAGGGATGTGAACATCAATCTGGAAGGAAGAGATACAGAAATGGCAGATGCTAATGTTCAAGCTACTCAAGTCATTAAAGATTCATGTGATAATCACTGCTACCACTCCTGAAGTTCAACAGCAGAGTTCTTCCGTATCATCAGGCTTCATTTCCAACATGCTCAACCCTAATCCAGATACAGAGATTGACTCCATTCTAAATCTGAACAATGCGTCAACTTCTTTGATAGATGTTCCCATCTTTACGAATGTTGAAATACCTCCTTCATCTGTAACAACACTTCCTCCACCACCTAATTCTTTCATTCAACATCTGCAACAAACACCAGTTCCAACGCCAACAATTATTCCAAGTACCTCCCTACAAAATCTTCCAACCTTTGGTTCCTTATTCAAATTTGAAGATAGAATAAAAGCTTTGTAAGACAACTTCTCGGAATTCAAGCAGACAAACCCATTTGCTGAAGCAGTTTCATCAATTATCGCTGCGTGTGAATTTTTGATACGTACCATTGCGCAAGCACGACGAGTGAATGTAAGCTTAAAAGTAGCTGTTCAACTAGCATTCATAGCATCTTAACGAATGACGAAACTTCATCAAAAGATCGATGAACATATGAATATAATCATCAAGGAGAAAGTCAAAGTACAAATTAAAGACCAAGTCTCTAAGATTTTGCTAAAAATTAATAAGTCAGTAAATGAACAACTTAATGATGAAGTTCTGACTCGTTCATCCAATGAAGCTAAGACATCCCATGCTATAACAACTAACCTATCTGAACTTGAGCTTAAGAAGATTCTCATAGACAAAATGGAGAAAAATAAATCAATCCACCAATCAGTTCAACAGGAGGCTCTCTACAAAGCATTGGTTGATGCTTATGAAACTGACAAAGACATCCTTGAAACATATGAGAATACTATCAACTGAGGAGGAAGAATATGCCAATGGAGGGAATATGAGATGAAGACCGAAGGAACCCCTTCGTGTATCAAATCGGGTGTCCAATAGACGAAGAGCTGGAAAAGAACCTGAGTCAACTAGTGCACCAAAGGAGAAGACTTCCAAGTCATCTGGCAAGTCTAAAGAAGGGTCCAGATCTCATCAAAAGTCTACTGACAAGTCTTCTCAAATAGAGGAGCCAATACACACTGTTGAAGACTCGAAAGAACCCGCACATCAGGAGTTCGATACAGGATTTACTAAAGATCAACCTGTTGATGATACCACTCAGCATCCAGATTGGTTTCAGAAACCAGCAAAACCTCCAACTCCCGATTGTGATTGGAACAAGACTTTACCGGCTGCTCATAGACCAATTCAACTGTGGATCAACAATTTAGCTCGGAAAGAAGATCCTCATGAATCGTTTAATGAGCTGATGGATACTCCTCTAGACTTCTCAGCATTCATTGATACTCTGACTCCAGAATTACTATCCGGTCTAAACAATCGATGATAGAATGCGAGGAGGATTTCATCCAATCGTTCGGGAGTGACAACCGTGAGTTAAGCAGGTTATTTTATACCTTTAGAAATGGCTAAGTTCTATTTTGCATGTTTTCTTGCGTGCTATGGAGGGGGGGGGGGGGGGGGGGGGGGGGGGGGGGGGGGGGGGGGGGGGGGGGGTGTTTTATATGTATGTTGACGTGGTTTACATATGTGCATTATGTGCATTAGAGGTAAAATGATTAATTATTTGTGGCATATGAGTTTGGTGTTAAGTATTCTATTTGTTCACGTGTGGTGATAATGGAAATGAAAGACGTGTTGCATGCATTGCTACGTCAATTCTTGGTTTTTAAGGGTTAAGCGTTTATAAGAAGTGTAAGTTATTGGAAAGGAAGCATGTGAGTGAAATATAGAAGTTTGCAGTAAACTTTCCATAAATAGAAAGTGAATTTGCGAAATGAAAGTTATTTTTAGAAAGTGTAGTAAGTAGCGTTTATGTAAAAAGGTTTACTTAAACTAGCTTAGTTTTTTTATAAAACATAAAGTAATGTAAGTAATGATGTAATAAATAAAATTAAAAAAAATAATAAATGTATATATATGTAGAAATCGGCCCAAGAAAAAAAGAGATTTTGGGCCTTATCTTAGGAGTTGGGCTATGATTAGGATTTTAGTTAGTTTGATAAGGGATCCTTAAACCCTATGAACGAAATAATTCAACCCCCATAACCCTTATTTGTGTCGACCCCCCTAAGAACAAGGAGGAACTAAGATTTTGATCCAAGAACCCTCAAGATTGGTTGTTAGGTGCTAAGAATCAAGGTAAGTGTGTTTAATCCTAGTTAATTAATGTATTCATGTAACCCTAATTATGATGGATCTAGGGTTTTAATTAAAATACAGAATGATTATGATATATTATGATTGTAGTATGCTTAGGATTGAATTAGATGCGTATGCATGTTTGTGGTTTGGTAAGATTTGCGTTAAAACTGGATTTAGGGTTGAGTAGAATTTTGGGTCGTGTTCAACGACTGTTATCTTGGTGATAAAAATGAATATTGATATGTTTCTTGAGTCTATGAATAAGCCAAAAGAGTTTACTTTCCAGAAAATCCATCCCCAAAGGTTTTTAAGGTCGGGAAGTCATTCAAATAATTTTTATATTAAAAGTTATTAAAAACAGTAAATACATGTCAGAATTAGGTCATGTTTAGGAGGGTAAAACATATACTTAAAAATGGAATTAACTTATCCCTCCTAAAGTAGTTAAGAGTTCCATATTCATATGATAAACTTGTGAAATCAGCCCTCTTAGAAAGCATGTCTAAGTATGGTAGTTAGAGTGATACATTTTGGTATGCAATCAGATCCAATTATGGACAGTTTTGAATTTGATTTTATTTATGTTAGTTACACATGTAATAGAAATACTATGGAATCACAAGTAGTTAATATACTTATAAATGAACATGGGTGAATTTTGGTATAAATTATGAAGGTCATTAAGTAAGGGTTTTTAGTACATAAAGAGACACTAAAATTCTGTCAATTCTTATATAATTATAAAGTAGCTAGTGGAAAGTGTTAATGATAGGTTAAGTTTGGGCCTAGGTTTTCGGGTGACCCATGAATGGATAGCTAGAACCCTTAGACATCATATAATGGTGTTACATGGACTAAGCTTTTAGCTGGTACGCGAGTGTAACCATGTTTATTTATTTGTATAGTTGTGTGTTGTGATTTGGAAGCTGCGTTTGAGTATTCAGGTGAGTTTTATAGTCCCTCTTTTCACATCACTTTTAAATTGGGATGGAAATGATGCAAATGGATTTGAAATATTCTAATTACTATGATTATGTGTCTTTATTTTGAAAGTGTATGGACTAGACTTGGCTATTGTATGTTACGTGCTAAATGCTTATGTGTATTTGGATCGGGGGTAACGTTCCTACCCATTTGTTGTGATATTGGATCGGGGGTAACGATCTACCCACTAGTGAATGATGGTTTTAATGGATCGGGGGTAACGTTCCTACCCAAGTGTTGATACTTGTTGGATCCAGGGACACGTTCCATTCCCATGCTCGTTATGTTTACATTTGCATGTTAGCTTGTATGATAGTACAGTAATTGTCCTGCCATGTTTGCATTAATCACAGTAATTGTTTATAAGCTTTGATTTTTGTGTCTCAAACCTATGACTCTCACCAACCTTTGTGTTTATGTTTTAAGCATCATTTTTAGGTAATCATCTTGAGGATGTTGAAGTTAGGAAGAGTGGCTAGTGAGACCGTAGGCTTGCATGCGGAGTCATTCTCCTAGAGATTTTATTTATGTCATTTGAATTGTTTGATACTTGTTTGTTATTTGATTGTTTAGACTTTTGGAGTATGTTTCCTTGTGGTATGACTTTGCTATCGTAATGCAAGACTCCTTTATCTTGTGTTAGATGTTGTCATGACACATTTTTTCTCATTTGTTTATCTATTTCATTTAGTTCTCTCTATTGTTGACACCATTGTGTTGTGATGATATCCATGATGTTACGCCTTGTTTTTCCGCCTAGGCGGGGTGTGACAAGTCTGGTGGAACTTGAATACTTCCTTGAAGAAGTATGCAAGGCAACTATTGATCAATTAGACTGAAACAACCCTGAAGGAAAGCAATATCCACATGATCTGCGTAAGCCCTTACCATTGATACCCAATTTACGAGGTCGTCGAGTAATACCTTTTGATCACTTCATCAACAACGACCTTGAGTATTTACGTGGTGGTGTCTCAAGCCGAACTTATACTACTTTAGTAACGAAGACAAAGGCTGCAGATTATGGACACATCAAATGGATTGAAGACTTAGTCCCAAACACCATGTGGAGCCAAGTACCTATTGTCTACGTCAAACATGCACTCTAGGGCATCTCTCACTGGGGGCGAAAACGTCAACAATTCTATGGATTTGTAGTAAACAGGGAATCTGCTCGTGATGTCTACTCCAAACACAGAATCCTTGCTATTACAAAGCTTAAGATTGTCAAATGGCATAATTACAAACATTTGGATTGGATCACTGTTCGTAGAAATAACAACAAGCTGTACACATTCAAAGAAGGCGACTATAACAGACTTCGCCTTCAAGACATCAAAGACATGCTGCTTCTTCTTGTTCAAGGCAAGCTGACAAATCTTAACATTGAGGAACGTATAGCTTGGGGTCTCACTACAAATGTATTTCAAAAGGCATGTCCTTCAGAAGGTGTGTGAAGATCTTTAAATTAGTGTTCGAAAGTTTCCAAAAGAAGCTCAACCTCACAAGGCCGGATACATACAGATCAGATCTCAAACGGAAATCAGCATATACAACATACTCCAATTCCAGAGGTTTCATATATCAGAATAAAGACAAGAAGCACAGATTAATGTGTATTGATGAACTTCATAAATTTAGTGATGGTACACTCAACAATGTTCGATCTGCACTTGATGATATTCTGAAGCGAATCCGGATAGAGTATCTGCCACAGACAGTCTGGAGAAATGTAGAACAGGAAAGAGTATGAGCTATGAATTCCATGCTATTGATCAACACTAAGAGAATAGAAGTTATTAAGGAACCTAGAAAAATTTGTTGTGAAGTACCAGTACTAGGAAGACCATCGGCTAGTTGGAAAGGACCATATGATTTATCATATGATGTCCTCATCATAACAGGTCAAACCTCGTACATAATAATAACTTGTGAATTTGTATATATAGTGTAGACTTAATGGTGATAATAAGGAGTGCTTCGAGTACAAAATTTATCAGAATGTTCTATGAATTCAAATATTTTTCAAATCATTGTACTCAACATTGTCTTATATACCCTCAAATACTAAGAGGGAGAATTAAAATGTTCCTTATATATATTGCGTAACATTTTGTCCCCGAACATTTAATCAATTGATATCCAAAATATCAAGGGATTAACATTTTGGATAAGGGGAGAAAATGTGATTAAACTGCATCTAATTTGTACTGAAATGTGATCATATAAAATAGACTCAATGCCCTCCACACTTAGCATGCACTATGATTACGATGCACATGTTAAGAGGGAGCTTTTAGTGATAATGAAAAACTCTCAAAGTGTAAATCTTTTTGATATTTATATCAAACACTTTGATTGAACTTTTCAATGGTTTTTGAAGGATTATGATGGAATACCCAAAAGACCGACCATGTACTTAAATTTATGGAGTTATAAGGTGGTTAGTCATAGGTATTCAAATCCCATGATCCATCCAGAACCGGAGGGATCTACACAGGGATATCCAACTAATAGGTGTAAAGTCCTTAGGTATGATAGAAAAGAGCAAAGTGAGAATCGGGAAAAGTGCCGACTGAGATGGAGCTAGTACTAGAACAAACCCAACAAGGTACTAGTTATGAAGTCTCGGTAAGCGCTGAAGGGGTTGAAGAATTAAAAAGAATTGTAAGGATAAAGGGTGAAAAGAAAGAAGCCCTCCATACACTTAGGCAGAAATCGGGTCAATACATAAACTGTCGGAAACACTAAGTTGTTGTCTGACATTGAAGACTGTCATGGACCCAGTGACGCTATGCACAACCCTCCCTAGCCACTCAAGGTCTCTCAACAGACTCTTGTTTCATTTCTCACAGAGATTACACGTATTTCTATCGACTTTCTCACTCCGAGTTAGTTGATATTGAAAAGGTGGCAGTCTGCTCCAGCCTCCGATCACTAAAACCAAAATGCACTATTGAGTCTAGATACAAAAGAGATCATTCATAAATCTCACTAGAACACTTATCAAAATTATGCTTGCTAAGTCATACAATGTGAATAACAAGATATATATTAAGATTTCTACGCATTATCCTTGTGATTTTTCTAGAACAGCTGAGTGATACTTAAGTATTCATAGTGAAGATGGAAATCCTGCTTGAGCCAACATCAAACAAGCTCGTGGTAGGTGACTTGTGCGATTCTATATGAATCAAACTTGTGACAATTGGAAAGAAACGATGGTGCGATTCTATAAGAATCAAACTTGTTCCAGGTTATGAATTGACGATTGATGATGAATTTTGAAATGATTAACACTCTCTATGTGTCACAAAACCACTTTAGCAAGTGACACGTTGATTGATTTTCAAATCAAATTTTATTCAATCGGTGGATAGTAACTCGCTGGTCACTCTTTAACGTGTGTCTGCTTTGGACGATCCGATATATTGGAGAACTTATGCTGAGTACGATTAATCTAATACATATGTGTTAGAAAGATTCAATCTACATGCAGGAAATCCTATCAAGGGAATTCTTCTAAATAAATCTACCTGATCACAGGTCGAACCCTCACGGGTTTCGAAGGTTTTACTCCACCAAACACGGGGCCGAATAACAAGCCTTACTCGTTCCCCAATTTTTCAAACTGTTTTATTTCAGGAATATATAAAAATAGATATGGAGGTACCTGATTCCAGCAGACTCACAGATTCATAGCCACATGCTCATACCCGAACGACAAATATAAAGACATCATGAAAGCTCAAGTATATGTTTCAAGACTTCTGCTACTCTAATACCGTATGTTTTTCTTGAAGTGACGAAGTATTAAAGTCAAATAATTTCAAAGAATTTTTCGTCACTCTGATAATCGAACCGTCTTTCTCCGAAGTGCGAAGTTGTTAAAGTTAAAGAATTCAGAAAGATGCAGCAGCATTAAAGCTTTTTAAGTTAACAAATCAAGAAAGGTATGACATGTCAGATCTAAAAAGTCACAAGACAAGTTTCACAAGATGGCAAAATTTACAAGATGGAGAAACGAGATTAAGCTTGGTTGATGATCTCAAGGTGTTCAAGATCACATTTTCACATACAAGTCAAGATAAAGGAACAAGCTCAAGCCTAAAGTCCATGATCACTACATCAGTTCACAAGTTAATGATTAAAGTTAAAGACTATGAGCTCAAGACTAATGGTAAAGCATAGTATGCTAGGATTACGTTTTTGTAAAATGGAGTGACCTCCCTTAGGGGGAGATTGTTAGGAACACGAAAGTGTCATACCACTTCCATAGATAACTGTATTTTAGCTCGTTAAGTAATTTTTTGGAAACTTACTTAGAAAGTTAGAAAAAATCCAATGGATAAACCCATGAAGGCCCAAGCCCACGTCCACATGTAAGTATTTATACACCTCTCCATGCCTTGGAGAGGTGGTTGGTTGTTCATTTTTCACACATTTATGCATTTCTATCTTATGTTTACTTTCTCTCTCTAAGTGTTCATCCAACCCTCTCTCTCACTAAAACAACCTCTCTTCATTTTTCCATGTATGTTATTTGATTGTTCTTCACATTTAATCCTTAATGACTTTTTAAAGAAGCAATTTGACATTTTCTCCCCTTCAAACAATGACCCGTTTTCTATTTAAAGAGTTGTAGTCGTTGTTTGAGTGGTCAAATGCCTTGAAAAATCATTTTCTGATGAATTACTGAGATGATTATGTTATTTTTGAAAAATCAACACCATGAATAATAAGATTTCTCTTATTTTGACACATAAGCGCACTGACACGTACACTTATGGATAACTGAAAACGCGGGTTGTGTTGCAAAGTAAACACAAGCCTTTGTATGGTCATAAGGTAGACCATGCTCACGAATAAATTCCTGTTGAGAGGTCAAGTTTTCATTTTGAAATACTTGCTTTGAAGATGATGACCGGGTTGCTATCGGAAATAATAGCAAGCCATATGTCATGCTTTCTATTCGAACTTTATTTACAACTTTGTGCCATTATTAAATGACATTTCTGAAGCCGTAAATATTATCGATGCTAGAAACCATGACATGAAAATATATTTTTGTATTTTTCTAATTTTTTAATTTTGTATTTTGTTTTTATAAAATTTTATAAGAAGTGAAAAATTCTTTTTCTGTTTTTGTGATTTTATATATACATATTATATAGAGGATATAAGAATAAGGTACCTACCACTATACCTTGCTTCAATCTGCCAGTTTCTTTAGAAGTCTCAGGAGTAAAACTTCTCATCCATAGCTATGTCGTTAAAGAATTTAATTCTTTCTCGACACCTAAGCCTATATGAAGATGTTCTCCACAACTGGTATTCCGTTCTGAGAAGTAAAGGTCGACGACTCCATTCTCTACTTGCCTTATTATAAAGTGCTATCCTGATGTCCCGATATTCTTGATCGGATGTTGAACATTGTTGCAGCATAAGGCATTAGCGCTTGTTGTTATCACAGTAAATTGGAATTTTTTTGAATCCAAGGTCCATAGTCGGATAAGTTGAAATCTCATACAAGAACAGATCACAACAACCAGATAAGCTTATATTCACTTCCATACGGATAATCAGCGCTTTTCTGGCCCTTTTTGATGACCACCCTAACAAGTCTGTCTCCTATGATGTCGTTGTTGTAGGACTTCTACACAAAGTTTTACAACTCCCTAGGAAGAGTACCTAACCGTTGTAGTAGTAGTATAGGCAAGACTCGGGGTTGTTATCATTCTCTAGGGGAATAGGTTGGGAAGGCTTGATCACGGTCTAACAGAATTCTAAGGGTTGAGAGAAGATTATTTTTTGTATTTTATTTTATAGGAAAGTAGGTAAAATCATATGTTTGAGAGGTTGGTTTGTTTTAGCTATTAAACTAAATAATAAACTATGCTAATGGTGATAACAATATAATAGAAAGATTTCATTTAATCATGTATTACACCTAGATGCTTTTCTCCTATGTTGTTGCTTTGTCACACATGGTGATATCTATGTAACTATTTCCTACGTACAAGAACGAATTTACACGAACCCCCGCCGACTATTTAATATACGTTGAGGCAAAACACAAAGTAAGGTAGTAATGAAAAGAATATTACCCGGCCCCAAGAGTATATTAAATGCATTGAAAATATATAAGAGTGGAATCAACCATATTAAGGCCAAGGTAGTATGAAGATTGTTACCCGATGGTATCCTTTCTACACAATCATGTTTTCCTAGACATATCAACAGCGATACAGACAAAAGTTGGTTTACTAAGATCTCTCATCTTATCATCACCAGAAGCCAACACCACTAAGATCAATCATTTTAAAGTTTTCATACAATCATAAATCACACAATAGAAGGAATTAGCTAAGCATGTTAAAGATAAAGCAAGACAGATAAAAATCACAACAACAAGACCATATTGAATGATTAAGATTACTCTTACTTGAATAAAACATGAATTAAGGAAGTACAAAGGTTTTGAGCCCACTAAAATCATCCCTAACAGCTGCTAAACCGAACTAGGGTTCGTCCTTTTCTTTACTCTAAAAATTACACCACTTAAAAACACTAAAAATGTGGATTTGTATAAATAGATAACGGTTTTAATCGTGACGCCTCGTGAAGTAGAATATACTAGAACTGCGTGCGAGTAGGTGCTCGCTGGACGCCGTCTGAAATGTTGTGACCCTGACGAAATGGGTTGTGGCGGCGTCAATGTAAATGGTGACGCTTCTCCAGGCGTTTGATCACAAATCTGTCAGAGTCCTTGGTGTTGGTCCGTAGTCTTGTCTGTTTCTTCTCCAAGTGAGCCAAAGTCACGTGTATTTCTTCCAAATGCCTTCTAAATGCTAAATACCTGAAAAGGAATGATTAAGTACCTATTTGGGGCATTAATGCATGATTTAGGGGGTTAAACGACCCCGAAAAAGTGTATAAAATGACACCCCTACATTTAGGATTTGCTTATCCTTAAGCAAATGGGCTTTTCTACCTAGACAATAACAATATGAGGGTCATTTTACCTACTCTTTAAAAGTATTTAACAACACAACCTTCTAGACCTCGTATTTAAAAGCACGGAAAGCATACACTAGCACCTCACATAAGTGTTTGGGATTCTCTCTTTCTCTCGGGTGTATAATAAATTATAACATAAAGGGGGAAACAGAAAATCAACACTCATTACCTGTCATAGTATATATATTACTATAGGCTTGGTAAAGATTTCAACCTCCACCGCTATTGACTCAAGCATTATTCATTACTATCTAAGAGTGATCTTTTAAGGGTTTTGGGGATGAAGGTGTAAGATAACATATAAGGGGAAACGGAAACGGATGGGATAATTTGGGTAGAATTTGGGTGAATTTGAGTGGAAGGTGTTAGCTAATTATTTACAACTAAACACGCTAGTTGGTTGCTAAATATCCAAACTCGGACGAAGATATACAAACTCAACACAACTCTACATCAATCTCTTTCTTTTTATTTTTTATTTTTTTATTTTTTTTGTTTTTTATAACATAATACATCATAACTTGAGGTTTACAACACGTACCCCTACACTTGAGCTTTTTACATACTCGATATTTACAATCTAACTAATGACCCGATTTGAGGTAGATTAAAATAACATGTAGATCTTCCTAAACAAATATAGAGAGGGTAATTGACTTAACTTTTCTTACCCCATTCTTCCGCGAAATAATACACTATGAATCACAGAATTCGTCCCAGAAACTTTATTTTACAAGATAAGGACTTAAGCAACCGGTACTCAAATATTTAACTTGGGTTTATTAAAACATAATGTAACTAAAAAAATAAGTACACTACAAGGTTTGGGCTAATGCGATTTGGTGTAACATTGGTTGTAAAAAGGGTGACAAAGCAACTTCATTAATAATCTGGAATCACCAAAAAAATTAAACAAGAACCGTAAAAAGGAAAGGTTCAGAGGGTTTTACTAGGGGTATCGCTGCACTAAAAAATGAGTGCATTGCAAAGGTGGGAAAATAGTCTATATTGATCGATTGTGGCCATCATAACAATTACAAGTTTAAACCATGGGTTAATCCAAATGCCTCTTATCATGCAAACCCTACCACTGCAACTATGCGGTCTCGGGATGCATCACAAAAACAAGTTTCTAGAATTTAATATACTACCGGTACACACTCTCATAATCCTAAAGTAACTGATACCAATTTTCCAGATAAAGGCGACAAAACCAACGCATACAATACACATCCGTAAACTACGGAATAGACAACATCACATGATTGCTCACCCTACTTGAATAAGCTAAAGGTATAATAATAACTAAGGGTGAACCTCACATTTAGGGGTGGAATTTGAGGGTTTTTGTGGCTAGATACTATAAATTCCTAATCCAGATGGAAGCTATTAATGACTCTGTATAATGTCATAAAAAAATTTAAAATTTGGGCCAAAATACCTTCTTGTGCTTATGTTTTAGATTATATTACCCTTCATTTTATAGGACAAAAGCAAATGCAAAATGAAAGAAATAGTTTCTTCTACAGGCTTATTTCCTCCCCCGCCCCCCTCTACTCTAATTGAACATTGTCCCCAATGTCTTATAGAAGTACCCGTAAAAACGAATTAAAAGGAAAAGAAACTAGTACTCCCCTGGTTTGCTCAATAATAGAGAAGAAACATGCGATAACTGGTTAAATCGTCCTCCAAGAATCATCCAATGAAACTTCCTAAGAACTTCCATGCTTCTTCTCATCAAATATAACTTGTAATCAAAGACAAAGACAACTATACCAATCATAAAATGTGCGATATACAAATATACAATGTGAATTTAGGGTTTGGCTCGATAAAGCAGTAAAGATAGGATGAGAGAATTGTTAAACTCAGGGTTTTGCAAGTTTATAAAAGAATAGTACATATTTTAAATGTTATGCAAGTTTTATTTTCAAAAATAATTAAAAACTTTAAGTTTTCTAGATATGGGCGTTTGACGCCGTTAGGGATATCCTGACGCCGTCACAGGTGTCGTGGTGATGGCGTCGCTTGTAAATCGTGACGCCGTCTCCACGCTTTGTGTAAAAGAAATTTTTGTTCTTGATGAAAAATTTCCTGCACTTGATTCCCATAAGATAATATCTGACAAAATAGCTTGCATAAAACCTGAGATTTTGACCATTTACTCATTAAGACTAATCGACCAGACGCGAATTAATCTAAACAAATTATTTAACATGCTTGAACTTGGTTCAAAAACTGGATAGATTCCCCTACACTTATTATTTGTAAAATACCTTTGATTGAAATTAAGACAAGGTTAAAAACAAATCAAAGCATGATTACAAGATTGGGGTTCAAACATGATAGAATAAAATGAAAAGAATAAAACACATGACACTCCTAATGTGCGGGAAAAATAAATATTAGGTTGCCTCCCAAATAGCGCTTTTCTTTATTTTACTGATCTTGTAGCTAGACTCGAAGTCACACGTTCTCACGTTGTTTCATGAATGCTCACATGCCCATGAATGAGCCATTCCTTCATACTTTCATTCAATTGGTATTCGGGACCTAGTTTTAAGCAGTTTTTGTACATAAATTTATTCTTTTCATGAGGGTGCCTAAGTCCGTTCATCAAATCGTTTTGGCTAAGTTCTAACAGTGGTGGGACCTTACTCAAATTAAAGTTCTTGAGCCACTTGAGGGATGTGTGTTGAGCTTGGTGTGGGCGCTGGTCGTGGACCCTTTAGTAAGAAGTTAATCTGATCTTCGAGCTCAAAAAGTCTTCGGTCAGGTGTTTTTGAGGTGCCTTGAGGTGTAGAAATAGCCTTGATTGGTTTGGTGGATTCTTTTGTGTCATTCCAGCCCTCATGGTCATAGAGGGCGAGGTTCTCAATGATTTCCCAAGATTCGTCGGCATTCTTATCACAGAGTTTGCCACTGGCGGCATGGTTAATCTCGTACTTAAGATGAAAGGAGACATGATCATAAAAAATTTGGATTTGAAGCCAATGATTGATGCCATGATGAGGGACTTTTGTAGTAAGTCCTTGAAACGAGTCCATGCTTCAGATAGAGATTCTCCATGATGTTGTTGGAACATCAGGATATCATTGCAGACGTTCAAGCCAATTGCTAGCTTGATCGCGAAGGGAAAATTAAAATAATCGCAGGCGCGTTCTTTCCCTGTTTTCACCGTCAAGGTCAAGTGAGTCCACAAGTTTTAAGAAATCCTTGAGGTTTTGGTTTGGATCCTCAGACCGAAGCCCGTGGAATGAGCATCCATTTTGCACCAACCGGATGGTGTCGGATTGAAGAGGTACCACGTTGTTCCCTACGGGGAGCTCAATGGTATTCCTTTAGCCCTCGTGGCTAGGTTTAGAGTAGTCTCCAAGAGTACGGATATGATTCTCGTCTCCCATGGTGGTTGACGAGAATGGGTTACGAAACAAATAACACAAAGAAAAGATAGGCTACGAGAAAGCTAATATGCAAAATTAAAAGTCTTACTTGAAAGGATTCAAGTAAGTAGAACTAAGCTAAACTATGATCAAAACCTAACTATTCCCCACGCAGCGGCGCCAAAAACTTGATGCGGTTGTGGTAAGGGACTTCTATAAGAAGTTTTACAACTCCCTAGGCAGAGTACCTAACCGTTGTAGTAGTAGTATAGGCAAGACTCGGGGCTTGTTATCGTTCTCTAGGGGAATAGGTTGGGAAGGCTTGATCACTGTCTAACAGAATTCAAAAGGTTGAGAGAAGATTATTTTTGTATTTTTATGTTTATAAGAAAGCAGTAAATCATATGGTTTGAGAGGTTGGTCGGTTTTAGCTATTAAACTAAATAATGAACTACGCTACTGGTGATAACAATATAATAAAAAGATTGTATTTATTTAATCATGTATTACTCCCTAGATTGCTTGTCCTAGTGTTGTTGCTTTGTCACACTTGTGATGATCTCTGTAACTATATCCTAAGTCATGAACAGATTACACGAACCCACCGTCTATTTAATATTCCGTTGAGGCAAAACACAAAGTAAGGTAGTATGAAGACTATTACCCAGCCCCCAAGAGTATATTAAATGCATTTGAAATATATTAAGAGTAGATCAACCATATAAAGGGCAAGGTAGTATGAAGACTGTTACCCGATGGTATCCTTTCTACACAATCATGTTTCCCTAGACATATCAACAGCGATACAGACAAAAGCTAGTTTTCTAAGACCTAACATGCATATTTATCACAAGAAGCAACACCACTAAGATCTACATTCTAGGTCTCATACAATCATAAATGAACATAATAAGGAGCTTAGCCATACATGTTAAAGATAAAGCAAGAACAAATAAGAATCAAACAACAAGACATATTGAATGATTAAGATAGTCTTACTTGATTAAAACATGAATTGAAGGAGTTACAATAGGGTTTTGAAGCCCTAAAATCATCCTAATAAGCTGCCAAACGGACTAGGGTTCGTCTCCCTTTTTTACTCTAAAGTTACACACTTTAAAATCCTAATTCCAGGTTTGTATATGTAGGAAAATCGTTGCGACGGCGTCGCGTTTTAATTGTGACGCCGTCGTGAAAGAGAATATTCTAGATCTTGGGCTGGGTCGTGCGAGCTGACGCTGTCGTTAGATGTTGTGACACCGTCGTGGGATGAATCGTGACGGCGTCACGTGTATCTTGTGACGCCGTCTCCAGCCTCTGAGAACATAATCTTGAGAAATGTTGGTGTAGGTCTGTAGTCTTGTCCGTTTCTTCTCTAAATGAGCCCAAGTCACGTGTATTTCCTCCAAATGCCTTCCAAATGCTAAATACCTGAAAAGGAACGATTAAGTACCTATTTTGGGCATATATGCACGATTTAGGGGGTTAAACGACCCCGAAAAAGTGTATAAAATAACACCTCATCAAGTACCTAACCGTTGTAGTAGTAGTATAGGCAAGACTCAAGGGTTGTTATCGTTCTCTAAGGGAATAGGTTGGGAAGGCTTGATCACGGTCTAACAGAATTCTAGGGGTTGAGACAAAATTATTTTTGTGTTTTTATGTTTTATGAAAGCAGGTAAATCTATAGTTTAAGAGGTTGGTTTGTTTAACTAATAACTAAACTAATATCTAATCTACTGATGATAACTTTATGATAATTAAATGTATTTACTTAATCATGCATTACTTATCAGATTGCTTCTCCTAATCATGTTGCCTTGTCACACTTGTGATAATATGTGTAAGTATTTCCTAGGTCATGAACGGATTACACGAACTCGTCGTCTATTTAATATTCTGTTAGGACAACGCACAAGTAAGGTAGTATGAAGGCTATTACAAGGCCCCTAAGAGTACATTAAATGCATTTGAAATATCTTAAGAGGGATCAACCATATAAAGGGGCAAGGTAGTATGAAGATCGTTACCCGGTGGTATCCTTTCTACGCACTCGCGTTTCCCTAGACGTGTCTACAGCGATACAGACAAAAGCTAGTATTTCTAGAACCTAACGCGCACAATCATCAATCAAGAAGCAACAGTAAAAGGATCTACAATCTGACTTTCATGCAATCATAAGTAAATACAAAAGAGGGTTTAGCCTCGCATGTTATAATGAAAGCAAAGAGATAAATTAATGACACAACACATAGACATATTGAATGATTAATGATAGATAACCTTACTTGAATTAAAACATGGATTCAAGGTAGTACAATAGGGTTTTGAGGCCCTAAACACGACCTATGAAGCTGCTACAAGAGCTAGGGTTCGTCTCCCAAAAGTTATACACTTAAAACCCTAAAATCAGGTTAGTATATATAGAGATATCGCTGCGACGACGTCGCGTTATAATCTTAACGCCGTCGTTACGTGGATGATTCTAGATCCTCATTAAGTCGGCCACGTCCTGATGTCGTCACTAAATCTCTGATGCCATCACTAGATGGATAACGATGGCGTTGCTTTATGCTTGTGACGCTGTCTCCACGCTCTGAGAACAATATTTCTTCATGGATTTGATGTAGGTCCATAATCTTATCTGTTTCTTCTCCAAATGAGCCCAAGTCATGTGTATTTTCTTCAAATGCCATCTAAGTGCTAAAAAATTGAAAACAAATGATTAAGCACATAATCTAGGCATATTTGTATGATTTAGGGGGTTAAATGACCCTAAAATAGTGTATAAAATGACACCTCATCAAGTGTGCCTTATTTGAACATGAAGGAGGTCTGATAGAACATTATTCTAGGCTATGGGAATACAGGCAAGCAATAATATACTTGATTCAAACTCTGGTTCAACCTGTCCTATTGATGTCGATATACATGATGATAGGAAGATATATTTTCATAGATTTTATATGTGCTTTAAAGGTGTAAAAGATGATGGTTAGCTGGGTGCAGAAAGGTGATAGGATTAGATGGTTGTTTTATAAGCCACATGTGTAAAGGTGAATTGTTGATTGCCATGGGGAGGGACGCTAACAATCAAATGTACCCTATAGCTTGGGCAGTGGTAGATGTTGAGAATAAAAACTATTGGTGTTAGTTTCTATCCTTATTGGCTGATGATCTTGATTGCAAGATGGACTTGGATTGACTGTTATCTCAGATTCACATAAGGTATGAGTTGATCTACTTTTGTTATATACATGAATCCCGTTTGTTATATTCATGAACCTTTATTGTAACTTGTTTTACTAATTGCAGGGTTTGATTGAGGCTGTGAAGACTTGGCTAGCAAATGCTGAACATAGGCATTGCTACAGACATATATATGCAAACTTCAAAAGGAAATGTACTGGTCTTTTATATAAAAGATTGTTTTGGTATGCATCTGCTTCTACCATTGAGCAAGACTTTACAGGCAAGTTTTACAATACATTCATGAAATGTTTAACTATACAATTTCATATTTTAACTCATATTTTAACTAAATGTTACAGCAATGATGAAAGAGATTAGGGATTTGGATGCTAAAGCTTATGCTTATCTAATGGAAAGGGATCCTTCAACATGGTGCAAAGCATTCTTTCAAACTGATAGGCATTGTACATCATTCGAGAATAGAATCTCAGAGTCTTTTAATGGAAAAATTATGGCTGCAAGAGGTAAGCCTATCATTACTATGCTAGAGGATATTAGGGTGTATGTGATGCAAAGAAACTGGAATATGAGTAAGCAAGCATCTGAGTTGCAAGACCAAATTACACCCTCAATTAAAAAGCGTCTAGATCATTTGAAAGTTGAACAAAGGAAATGGCAAGTGTTTGCTAGTGGTTATCAAGTTGTAGAGGTTAGGAGAAGGGATCATGCTTTTGGGGTGAACTTGATTACTAGGAGCTGTGATTGTAGGTTATAGACAATGACAGGGGTACCTTGTATACATGCTGTTGCAGCATACATGAACCAAAAAAATGGACCCTGATTTAGGAGTTAGTAACTGGTATAGTCAGTCTAAGTGGTTTGATACATACCAATTCTCAATAAAACCATTTTATGGCTCCAAGATGTGGAAACCTACAAGAAAAACACACTCACCTACTTTCCACCGCGATATTGAGAGATCAATTACCTGAGAAGGCCTAGGATGGGAATAGAAAAAACGACCCAAGTGAACAGAGAAACATGAACATTTCTGCTTATCAGAGTCTGGAGGGGTCTAGACATGTACAAAGTGTTGGGAATTGGTCCATAACAAGCTAGTTGTACTAATCCAGAAGGGACAAACCAAGTCAAAAAAAATTGATAAACCCACCTAGAGCTAACAAACATGTTTAGTGGAACAATACCATATGATATAATAGAAGATGGAGAATTGGTCATAACAAGGCTAGTTGTACTAATCCTAGAAGGGACAAACCAGTCATAAAAGTTGATAAACCACCTAGGCTAACAAACAGTTTAGTGTACACCATAGATAGGAATAGAAGATGTGGAATTAGCATCAATGATGTTTGTCCTACAAAGCTACACTAAGGTCAACAAGCAGAGGTAGGGGGTCAACAAGCAAAGTTGGAGGGTCAGCAAGCAGAGGTGGGGGTTCAACAAGCTGAGGTGCGGGTTCAACAAGTAGAGGTGGGGGATCATCAAGTAGGGGTGGGAGGGCAATAAGCAGAGGTGGGAATTCAAGCAAGAAGGGTGAGATTTTCACAAGTATTGATTCAGAAGTATGTTTCACCAAAACAATTATGTTTCATTCTTCAATTTTCATAACAACTTAAATTGCATTCATATATAGATTTTCAAAGGAAGGATATACAAGCAGAAAGGGGAGTGATGCAAGAGACAATGCTAGAAGAAAGAAGGAAACAAGAAGAGAGGTAACAAGACCAAGACCAACACTTAGTGAACTTGATTTGATGATTTGATGGTCGATTCAGTATCTGAAAGGGAATTCATGGACACAAGACCAACACTTAGTGAACACAATGAAGTAATTGCAGAACACAATGAAGGTCTCCCTTCAAACTCACAAGATTTAGGCAGTCCACACGATACCAATGGTCAGTCAAGTGTAGAATTTATACAAGATGTGCTTGCTGTGCAAATTGTTCCATCACAACCATTGAATGAAACAAATACTCCATAAGCAGCACCAACTGTAACAGAGGAGAGTGAAAAACCAAGGACAACAAGGGTACCAAAACCAAGAACTCAAATCAGGCCATGGAAAAAATCTACAAGTATTTCCAAAAGAAAGAAACTCAATTTCCCAGCTGATGGAACTGGGACCTCTCCATCAACACCATTTAATATCTTAGATTGTTTAGTTTATTTTGTAAATGTAGGCCATTGATGCCTGTAAACTTGTTAACCTATGTATGCATGATGGGCACATATTTTGTAAACAATTAGGTAGTTGTGACAATCTGGGCACATATTTTGTAAAAACTTTAATGCCTCTAAACACTTTATAAAAGTGTTTAAAGCCATTAATGCCTTTAAACACTAATTCATATCTATGTTCATGCATACAAGTTATGCTACTCTTTAATGCCTTCAATTTCCTATCTGTTCTATGTATTCTTGTTATTGAATTTCATATCTATCTTGTCAAGTTCTTACAAACTAGTCTGGTAAATGTAATCAAACATAGGACTAAAACCTAAGAAAAAAATGATATTACATGAACATAAGCAGCTTATATTACATACCAAAAGAAGTTTACACTCATACAAGGGGAAACAAGTCTGCTAAATACAAACACATAAGAACATAGGATTAAAACATAAAGTGCAATACATTCAAACACCTAAGAACATGAATGACATTACAAACAACACAAACATCAGGACACATGCAATCTTCTTCTAAGTATCAGCTTTTACAATTGCCTTTTCCAATTCATTAAAGTTGCTTGATCTGTAGCTTTATAATTCTTCTTTCAGCATTAAAATTCTTTCCTGACTAACAATATCCATCTCATGTCAGTGGACCAAATCTTCAAATACCTCTTTATGATCCGGATTCATGGTATTGTTCATCTCATACATTATGTTTCTATACCAGTCACTAAACAACTCTCTATCAATCCGATAAAAAGCATCACACCATTAGGGAGATGATTACAAAAAGTTATTTAAAAAAAATCATAAAATCAGCTACTATAACTAATACAAAATTGGCAAGACCAATGTAACTCAAAATTAGGGAAATCTAACCGATGGTCTTCGATAGACAAGGAAACGATGAGCTGGATTCATTTCAGCGTCCATGAAATTACGTCTAGCTAGGAACCGAATGGAAGGCCACATTTGCATTGAGTTGGAAAACACGACAGTAACTGAAGAATATACACATTGCAATGTTATTAGTGTTAGGGTTACTCGTGAGTGAAGTAATCAAGGAGTTATGATGAGTTAGGGTTTAGAGTTGGGGTAATTAAGTTTTGGTGGTTTAAGGTTTTATAAGTTAGTTGGAATTGAATTGGGGGTAATAAACATCACAAACCGGGTCATGGGCTATACAACGGTACCAAAAACGGTAACAAAATCCCATTGTATGCCACGTATAAAAAAACACGTATGAATTAACCTGTACTATGCCGGTCATCTAGCGTGTTTTTGTTAAAATTTTGAAAGTAAATTTACGATACTAGTTTTTAGCAAAGTTGATTGCGTGTTTTGTTATTTTTGAGAAAGTAACTAGCGTGTTTTTAGCTTTCATCCTAATTTAAATATAGGGATCTTGGTGAAGCTGTTAATATATGTATTACAATACTACATATTTTAGCAGATAATTTCGAAAGAGAATATTGCAAATTTTCTTGTTTGTTGATACAATGTTAATTAGTGGTGCTTCATGTTAAGTGTTCTTATTTGATTTAACATTATTTGTTATTTTTTCTATCAAGAACACGATTAAAAAAAAGTATTTTTCATTTCTTAAATATTTTTAACCAAGCAACATCAATGCAATGGAATACTCTCATTGCAATTCTTAATATACCTTTTGCTTTTCTTTTCCCGTTCCTTTATTTAAATCAAGCGCGCCCTGAATGGACATACTCAAACATCATTCCAACAAAGAAACTAAGCCTAACAAATATCGGACATGGTAGAATACATATGGGATACATACATGAAATGATCTAAAAAACTGAGACATTTAAGCTGAATCTAAGCAATCATTATATCAGCTACATTCAACACTTATATTCACCCATTTTGCACCAAAGACCATAGCTCCATAACTACATTTCCTAATCAACTCCCAACCAAGACCATTCAACCATCATCCCCAATGACCAAGGAAGGAGAAGACCAGGCCTCACTATGAAAGTTATAGCCCCCTTAACTCTCCAAATAGGAGCTATACTAGATACTTACATTTCTAACTTAGATATCTAAGTGGCACCAGTATGTGGGAACACACACCCTGCTTGAGTACCAACCAAACCTCCTGTGATAGCTCAAGACTAGGATCAAGTAGCTTCATCTTTCACAGCTTACTATTCCTATTACCTTGAGCTATCCTACAGACCATTACCCTTCTTAGAGAGAAACCTATCTTATGAATCCCCAAGCAAAATTAAACCATAAGACCAATCAGTTCCTCCCAAGGCCAACTGAAACAGGACTTATGGATAAAATTGACAAGGAACTCAAATCCTACAAGGCCATTCTGTGAATGGTCTCAGAAAATGATATTGTTGGCTCTTAATACACAAGCCATTTAGTGAATTGCCTTAGAAAAAAATTTACAGGATCCTCACTCAAAGACAATGAGAACCCTTATTATCATTAACAGAAAACTGCCTTATGATGAGAAACTATATCCCAAATAAGCATAATCAATATAATTTATTCTACCTAAGGCCAATTAATCATAAATGAAAACCTTATTAGGGATAGACCCATCAAAATATCAGTCATCTGAATTCTGAACCATTTTAACCCATAAGTAGGATAAAATTCATTAACCCAAACACTCCTTTAAAGAACTTATACTTCAATATTTTGAACTCTGAGAAATTTCAAAGCAGCTATTAGCATTTAGTATCCATCCTGACTTGATTAATCTTGAAGTGAATACCTTAATCTTTGGCCACGTTTTGAACACTAATAGAATTTTTTACTCTTATACCAAGCATGCTTTTACTGTATCCAAAATGACTTCTGATATGGTCTTTGCAGATCTTTTTTCATTGGTAAAGTGTCTTTTATTTCTTTTTTTGCCATAATTAGTATACCACATCACCAAAAACAATTCTGCTAACATCACTTTTAATAGCTCTGAAATAATTAGAGGCCATACAATCAATAGTATCATTCCAATAAAGGTTTTCAAGATCGGGATCCTACTCAGGATCGTTTTCGTCTTTGCAAGATCAAGATTGAAGATCAGATCGGGATCTTAAGATCCTACTATGCTTTCATTTTCTTAACAGTCTTTGTAATATTATACAAATCTACAAATTATTATATATCACAAACACAAAAATATATGAATACTTCATAAAAATGTTGATATAAATTATGTTTATGAAATGTTTAAGAAGATTAACATGTTATTTTTATAATTGTACAAAACGCAATCCATAAATTTGTAGTTTTTAAGTTTGAAGTTCAAGAAAAGTAAGATTGGATCGGATTAGTGTAACAATCCGCATTTTCACGTCATTTTACGACTCAATACTTGTCATTATTTATTTTTAGGGGTTTATGCGTTTGTTTTTAAATTTCACCGTTTAGTTAAATCGCGTAAACTAAAAATCAACATTCAACGTAAACAGACATCAAACAAATAAAAGTTTACGTCAAACAAGTGTTATATTATTTTTACAAAGATAATTATTAACTTTTCATAATTTATTTTTATAGGTTACGTAAAACGTCTACGTTTCGCAATAAAATACATTTAGGCATACACGGAAGCACTAATACCCATCTATACTTCAACAAATACCCACTATTATACCCAATACCCAAAATTTAATCAATTTCTCTCTTTTATAAGCCTTAGGCCAGATCCAACACACAACACACTTAATAAAACATAACTCTCCACTAATGTCATCTCACTTTATTATAACTTAGACAGGAGTACTACCTTAAACCAAGTCATAAATTAGCAAATCACCTTTTACCCTCCCCCATTCTCAACATTCCCTCCTCCTAGGGAAGAGGAGAACACCTTACACATTTACCCTAAACCACTTCCTAATTTAATGGTTTAGCACATTACTTCTAGCTATAAGTATAAGGTCCTAAGAATAACTAACACTCTTATTTTTTTTCCCAAGTAAACAAAACATACAATTCTCTCTTTTTCCTCCTTTAACCCATGGCTCATAAATCATTTTTAAGGTATCCATAGCTTTGATTCTAGCAAGGTATTAAGCATACAAGTGTTCTTAGGTATAATATCTAAGGTATATCAAGGTTGTTTGGAAGCTTGGGTGTAGATTATACTAGGGTTTATATCAAGAAGAAATTAGGGTTTTCATATGAACACTTGTAGTTGATTTGGGTATCATCTTCATACATCTTCATTGAGGTCTAAACATAAACCTAATATTTCTAATTATTCAATTTCATATTTTATATCATGTTATATTGTTTATCACCACCTAGGGATTGTTTTGTGGATTTATAAAATTAAATGAGCTTGATCTTGAATTCGTATTTATATATTCACGTAATGAAATGATGTTAAAAATATATTAGAACACAAGAACATACTTATTATAAGTGTTGGTTAATTTATGAATTTAGTTTATAAATTAATTGTTGAAAGTTTAATTATAAAGTTTATGTACAAATAATCACGAGGACACTTTATTTAGACAAGAATGGTGGACATGAACTTGAGGACCAAGAATATGCAAGACATGTGGTATAAATTAATTTAGAAGAATTGTACAAATTTAACCAAGTAATAATTTATAAAACTAGTTTATAAATTATATATATATATATATATATATATATATATATATATATATATATATATATATATATATATATATATATATACTAGTTGCAAAGCCCGCCCGATGGGCGGGCTTGCCTTGTGAGTATCCAAGGAATAAATAAAGTAACGGCTAATCAATTACGAAAACCGTAAAATATTTATAGAGTGAATAAACAACAAATAAGAAATGTATCATAATCCAATATGAGGAAATAAAATTTAATAAAGTATTCGTCATCACAAATATACAAAAGCAGTACATGATATGCAATGTGAAAACTAAGACGAATGTATATTCCTATTTGGAAGAATCGTAACTACGAATGTATTGTATGGTTGTTGGAGAGAAAAGGATTACATGATATGCAATGTGAAAACTAACACTTTAGGGGAAAATAATTAATCAGGATCGTAAATGAACACCTTAGTGCATACAAAGGTGTTTTTTTATTATGGAACTCACTTTTCTTAGGCGTGTTGTATGTATGCATGTTAACAATGTTTAGTATGGTTATCTTGTTTATTTGTTATCATATTTCATAGATATTGATCCATCGGTTTATAATTTGTTATAAACATCATGCTACTTATTAGTGTCACAAACGTCCATATTAAACCATTCTATATTATTTCTTAATAAGCATTCTAGTAATACTTTGATCTTTTTAACAATTCTTGAAACAATTATTATGTCGTTCATTTTAGTAGATCAACTTAAACATCGCAAAATATTTATACAGTTAATAACAAACAAAAAGAAATGAATGGTAATCCGATAAGAGGAAATAAAAGTTAATAAATTATCCGCCAATACTCCTTTTAGTCAAATTCGAAATAAAGCTTCTTTAGACACATTCTAAGGTCGTTAAATTTGTGTATTTACCATCTCTATCACAACATAGAATCTTCAAACCATTCCTTATCTTTGACCCTTGATACAACACCCATGAGAGAAAACCGGTCTCTGAAGAAACAACCCAACCTTAAACAATGTTTGGCTTTGACTTTTAAGAATGGTCATATAGAAGCAAACATGAACAAGGAACTCGCAGGCAAGCGAGCCTTATGAATATCCTAACAAAAAAATTAAGTAACAGTTAATAAATTATAAACATCGTAACATATTTATTAAGTGCATTAAGAAAATAAAAGTTGATAAATTATCCGCAATAACAAAGTATGTTTTTAGTTTAAATGCGAAATAAAGCTTCTTTGTATACAATATTGGTTGCCGATTTTGTGTATTTCATCTTTATCGCAACAAAGAATCTCGCAGCTTATCGCAACAAAGAATCTTCGATCCCTTAGTGTTAGTGCCTTCGACTCTTGAGAAATGACATATAATTTGTTAGAACACCCATAGCTGCACCTGAGTAGTGGACAAGGTGGGGTAAGGAGTGGAGGGGTGTAGGGTGGGTAGAGATGGAAGTGTAAAGGGTGGTGGTAAGAGTGGGGGTATAGGTAAGGAAGGGGTTAGGGAAGGTAATACAGAGTGAGGTAGTGGGGAGGTAAACGTGCCTAAGGAGAACAACCCCACTTGTGGGATCGTTGGCGGCGGGGGGGACCTAGTGCCTTTAGCTTCATGAGATAACTTGTTAAAAATAAAATGATTGTGTGGGCGTAAACCATCATTTTTAATGGAAGAATATCAAAATTTATTTCTAGTGAATTAATAAAACTCAACTATGAATACTTGTAGCAAAATAAATAATACCAAGATAAACCAATGGTTTTGCACTCGAAATAAGATATCATTACCAACATATAGGGCTTTATTTACAATAAATCAGGAAAAGGTATTTTAAATAGGGATAAACTAATTTTGTTTGAAGTTCTGGTGATTGGTGTGCCTTTTTATGAATAACGCCTATTCATCTTTATAAGCTATCAGATACCTTGATAGATCCTTACCTAGTGTAAGAAAATTTAGCACCACATAGCACATAAAATGTTTTTGCACCTTAAACTTATTATACTTAAAAAAAGTCATTTTTTTCAAATTATACGATTTTTTAGCTTAAGATAACGTTTTTTTTTACAAATTTTTGTTTATCCCTAAGCTATTGGCCTTATATGTTACTTATTAAAAAAATCGGGGATGAAACTGAGTAAAAATACGGTTTGGTTTTTTTTTGCATATTCGTTTAGTTTTTAGCGTCCATATTCGTTATTTAAAAGGACAACCATGCCATAGATGGAACAATTAACCCATAAAATGGGCTCAGTGCGGTCACACATTCGAAGTATAAAATATTATAAATCCAAGATGGGAAACTGGAGATTTTTGTTTTTTTGTAAGCTTGTGACATTTTAATGTTAGCATTCTACAGATAAGTAAACCATTAGTTTTGATTTGGGTATCATCTTCATACATCTTCATTGAGGTCTAAACATAAACCTAATATTTCTAATTATTAAATTTCATAATTTATATCATGTTATATTGTTTATCACCACCTAGGGATTGTTTTGTAGATTTATAAAATTAAATGAGCTTGATCTTGAATTCGTATTTATATATTCACGTAATGAAATGATGTTAAAAATATATTAGAACACAAGAACATACTTATTATAAGTGTTGGTTAATTTATGAATTTAGTTTATAAATTAATTGTTGAAAGTTTAATTATAAAGTTTATGTACAAATAATCACGAGGACACTTTATTTAGACAAGAATGATGGACATGAACTTGAGGACCAAGAATATGCAAGACATGTGGTATAAATTAATTTAGAAGAATTGTACAAATTTAACCAAGTAATAATTTATAAAACTAGTTTATGAATTATATATATATATATATATATATATATACATAAACTGTTTTAAACATTCGGTTTAGATTCAAATTTTTTTAAATTATACAACCTATTGATATAAATGGTACATGCTATGAGGATTCCAACCATATAAAGAACTCGAAAAACGAAGCTATAACGAGGAAGTTATGAATTTTACAAGATTACGATAATTAAATATATAAAAGTGTTTTTATAAAAACTGGTACTGTTTCAGATCTGATAAAACTATATAAATATTTCGGGATGATAGATCATCTCTTGAGGATTCCGTGCATATAAAGAACTCTAAAAACGGAATTATAACGAAGGAGATACGATTTTTGTAAGATTTAAAGTTATAAAAATGATTTTATAAACTGTTTTGAGTTTACTGTTTCGACCCAGATTTTTATAAAATTTGTGAGTATTTTATTTGAATAGTTTATCTCATCACGATTTTATACATATAAAGAACAAGCAAAACGGAGATAAAATGAGCAAGTTATGAGTTTTTAAAGATTTCGGGTAAATAGATACAAAAAAAACTAATTAATTCTTATAAACAATTTTCTGAATTTTTATAAAAATGTAACAATCTGATAGAAATATAAAAAGTGGTTTACGAGTATTTTTGAGTCCGTTTGGGCTATAAAAACCTTAAGAAACATTGTAGTTTCATTTATATAATATTTATATATGTTTTTAATTTTATAAATATTATTTTATAAAACAATTAAACCATTTATATTATATCATTATATAAATAATAAAAATATTAAATCAAGTGTTATTAACAAATAATCAATTTTTGGACAAAGGTAATATTTTTACGAATACATAAACTTGGACATTTAATTAACAAGCGTGACTTAAATATTCTTTTAACTTTTATAAATTAAACAAAAACTATTAGGTGGTGATGTAACTCTATACTTTATATTGTGGTATTCATATTAAGTACATTATACTTATACGACCTATAATTAATTAGGTTGCATTCCGGATCGTTTGTGATGATTACTTTGTTGACTTTGCGATAATCACTACTTTCACTAGAGGTGAGTTTATAGCCCATCTTTCACTTGTTTTACATTTACTTTACAAATCTCAGGGGAGAATACATGCTCGTTACAACTTGTTTACATATTCATTACAACCTCTTTTACATACTTGATTGCATACTTGATTTCGTAACTGAAAGAAACACGAAAACTATGATTCGGTGGTCTTGGTGAGTCAAACCATATGATAGCCATTTTAGTGAGAGAGAGTAGAGAGATAAAGTAAACTTGATAAAATGTGGAAGATACAAAAGACTCAACCCCTCTATGGAAGCCATAAAGGGGTATTTATACCACCACACATTACATAAAAATCATATATTGACTATACTAGTGCTTGTGTGTGGTGATATGGTAAACAATGGTAATTCCGTAAATGTCGTCACGTAAAGTGAATTCCTAACAATCTTCCCCCACAGGACGATATACGGAATTAATACAATATTTTTTCTAACAAGTACATAATGATTAAGAACAAGAACTTCCATGAAGCTTCCAATGCTGATGACGTCTTCTGTGGTGTTTGACTTCAAGTCTGCACTCCAACATGAATCATCTTTGTAGTACTTTATAGGTGAAATACTGTAATAGGCATGAACTAAGTAACCCATACACTTCTGGTTAAGGAGAAGCTTTTGAATTAGCTTCCCCCTAATTCATGCCATATAATCTTCATTTAGAAGCTTTCAAAGCTTCCCCCTAAACTAGCAATGAATCAGCTCCCCCTAATTTATGTCGCATATTCTTTATTTAGAAGCTTTCAAAGCTTCCCCCAAACTAGCAATCCTCTCTTGAGTAGTTTCAAAGCTTTATTACAGGCTTAGAATAATTAAGTGCACAGCGGAATTGGTAGGATACCACATCAAATATTGCTGCTCTTTAAGAATAAGCTTAGTGATTGATCGTTTGGGGTAAGTGTTATCTGGATCAGCAACGTATCTTCTCACGCTTGAATAATTCTTCTCACAAC